>JBAMJV010007159.1:0-35676 GCA_037951105.1 Echinarachnius parma
CAAGGAGTCCCTTGAACCAACGATTTGTATGCACCGTACTCGATTATATAACTTACATTGCTATTGTTAATACACCTTACTATGTATGTAAACTAGTTGTTGAAACGGTTATCTATATTATAACGCTATTCCCGTGGGGATCATCGCTTTACACGATCATTATTACCCCTGTCATATTAAGCCTTATTCTATACAGTTTATGTTAATGTTAATTATCTGACATATTTTAAAACTTTATTTTGTATTATACTTGATATTGTGATCGTGTTAGTTTTACTGCTCTGCGCTGGCAATTATATGTTAGTGTCCTGGGTTATGTGATCCTTTCTTTGTTGGCAAAATTTGCCTAATAAAGTGATGATCAACAGTTTTTTACACAATTGTAATGCTCCCTGCGAAACTTTTCAGATTCAAACAATTCGATCGTAAATATATTTACAACAAAACAGAGATTCGGAAGAATCAGAAACATGTTCCGTGCGTCTATCGGTGATACGAATACGAGGTATGCGAGAACCATTATAGACTTCTATAAGAAAGTCGGTACATTTAGATCATTACTACTTAGATCCCTTCAAAGTAATGGCAAATTTGTTCCAATGGGTGTATGGTATATAGTATAGATTGCGAAATCGCACATTAATCAATTGACATTAATGAGGCATTTTAAATTTGTTAATGGAATTGAGGAGCTTTAAAATAATATCAATACATTATCTCGCATAACTGAGAAATAAAATAAAATGTTATCTGTACTCACCCATTCTGTTGAAAGCACGCTACTCACTAGAGATGAAAATAGTCCTGATACTTATAATACATCTACGATGCGATGATCCAGATTATCAAATCAAGTTACTTGGTAAAATTGTTAAGTTACCCAGAGAACATAAATTTGTACTTATATCTAGCTGTCTCAAAAGCTATAAAAGCGACACTGCTATTGGGGATTTACTACGGGTCTATGACGCAATTGCCTGATGAACAGTGAAACTAGTCCTTAACATAAAAAGTGGGTCAATTAAGTTGGAACATCGAATAACGATTACGCTGCAGTTGAACGGAACATATTTTTGGAAATATAGCGGCACCACGAACGCTTTCAAAACAATGTAATGCGACTTATTTCAGGCATATTCATCAAAATCGTGACAATTTATCCCACATTTAGCTGCCGCAAAATCCATGGAAACAATAATGCGCATGTTTGACTCCTAGTCCAGGGCATTGCCTCCTAAGGTCAAAGAGGCACACGTCTTCACTGAGCATACGTATAGATATGTGTATATGTACCCCACTCAGAACACTATCATCAGCACTTGCAAAACAAACACGGCGAGGACAGTCTATATTTTAGCATTAGAGCAGGATGCGTAGAATTAGTTGCCCTCCCCTGCCTATGGAACGCAAAGTGTCGCAAAACTAAACATAACAATGATCATGGATTTTTACTCTGCGCAAGCGGCAAAAACTATACTAATCAGGGATTTTTAAACAAATCTTTCGCGTAGAGGGGTTTTATTTATTTATAATTCTCCACTCATGGGATGGATTGCCCTTGTCAGCTACAAGCTGTCAAAGCTTTCAAAGGGGTCCAGGCCAAGATAAAAACATACAATCATAACAATACATGGAAAACGACAAGTGAATACAAAACAAGTATAATAATACAATGTAAACAAGACTAAATAACTATCTATAACAACATAAATCTGGCAAGTCTAAACAAAAATAAACAAACAAAGAACTACTAGTACGAGGGTAAGAAGAAAAAAAAAAAGAAAAAAAAAGGAGGGGGGGGGGGGGAAGGAAACCGGGGGTCTTGTAGATTAAGCTTAATACGTTGAATATGTTAAGTTTGTCTGCTAAGAATGGTCAGGATGATGGGGTTAATATTTAAGTGTCGTTTAAAGGTTTCAATTGATACAATAGTGGGTTTAGGATAATTTAACTCATTCCAAATCTTGGCCCCTCGATAGATAAGGGATCTTTTCCCGTAATTGGTCTTCGGCTGAGTAAGTCTTAGTTTATTTGGACCAGACCTTGTACAATATACTGATTCACGGAATACAAAGATGCTGCTAAGGTAAAGTGGATACATTTTTTTAACGGATCGATAGATTGTACATACTAATTGTTTAGACCATCGTATATATAAGCGATCTAATTTCAGAGTATCATACAAACTATCTGAGGAATACATATAATCAACATTCATAACAATACGCAGTGATCCATTTTGTAATACTTGCAATTGATTTAAATTAGTCTTTGAAGCATTTGCCCATACCACACTACAATAATCAAAATGACATTGAATAATTGATTTATAAAAAGTCAAGGCCGTGTACTGATTTATATATGAACGTATTCTTTTTAACAAGTATACACATTTGATTACTTTCTTCTTTACATGATCAATTTGATTTTTCCATAACATATTTTGATCAATGATGACACCTAGATATTTACATGATTCGACCCTTCTTATTTTATTTCATTGTCAATGTACATATGACAATCAGAAATAATTTCTTGTGATCTCTTCAGTCGCTGTTGAGTGCCTATAAACATTACTTCACATTTTTGGGGGTTAACCATTAATTTATTATTTTTCAACCAGCATGATAATCTTGAGAGATCTTCATTCAATTTACTACAAATTTCTACTGGGTCTTTTGATGAGGTAAATATACACGTGTCGTCGGCATATAATGATATGTCACATGAATGTGACTGTACTAGGCATATCATTGACAAATATCGAGAACAATAGAGGGCCCAATAATGACCCTTGGGGTACTCCACATGTAATTTCCCTTTCATCGGAAGAATAGCCGTTTACAGATGTAAATTGTTTTCTATGATCAAAATAATTTGTGAACCACTTTAAAGTGCATTGGCCAAAGTTATACATTTGTAATGTTTTAATCAAAATACTGTGATCGACTGTATCGAATGCTTTTTAAAGATCGATCATAACTAAACCAACAATGTTTCCTCTATCGATTGCATTTAACCATTTGTCTGTTACGTTCAAAAGGGCCGTTTGTGTAGAATGCATGGGTTTTACTTTGCTCATGAGCTGTTTTCTCTCCTTCGTGTACTAATTTATCTCGAGGGTTGGACACTAATGTCGTGAACATTATTCGAGCTAACACTTTTTGAGTTTTGCAACACTTGGCATTCCGTAATTGCCGGCTGCCTGATTTAGAAGCGAAATTCAACGAATTTAAAGTACGCCTTTAACACTGTGCGTGTTTTCAGACAATCGTGCGCGTGTATATCATTTAAGGAGCTTTTCAATACTCAATGAGTGGATATCCAGTCAGAAATCGCTACACAAACATGTTACAAGCATTTAGATAGTCGTCTTAACGTGTCTACGAGTGAACCAAGATCTTAAGACGAGAAGAACCCTTAACCTTCTGACCTTATGGGTCTCTTTTACTTTGGCCCGTTTACTAAAAAATGGTCTTTTTACAACTCGTTACCCAAAGACTTATCAAATATCGATTCAGACACTTAGATAGACGTCGCAACGTGTCTAACGGCAAATCGAGATCATAATATTATGATGGATTTGACCTTTAACCATCTCGGTTTCTTTGACGAAGGCTTTTGTACTAAATCAAAGTCCTTTTCAATTTCAATTTCAATTTGTTCTTGCTTCCAACAAAACATTACAAATGAATTATAATGATTTGCACAAAATAGAGATATACATATTGGAAACAAGAGGGGTCCACTAAAAAGCAATGCTTGTACAGTTGTGGACCCCTCAAATAAAAGTTAGGAATATTGTATATTTAAATTAACACATTATAGACTACAAAAAACAGTATAGAGAGGTAAAAAGGGGATGCCAACAGAGACCAACATGGGACATAACTTGCTCTACAAAACTTTCATAACTTGCTCTACAAAGAGGTTATAATATATCAAGTCAGACATCGCTACATGAACATTTGAAATCATTTGGACTGTTGAAGATATCATGTAGATAAATTCAAGCATTTTCTTCTTAATTTGTTACCTGAAAATTGCCAATCCATCTAGACATCGTAAGTCATTGTAGAGATGATAATGAGCTTGGAAATTGTGTATACTTTCCCCAAACTTCAAGATCTTAAAATCGGATTGGGATGATATATTTCATACGTATGTTTTCTTTCGCCATGAATCGTTATTCATTTTAGCATGTCGATGTGAAATGGAGAAACTTGATAAATGATCGCAAGATGGACGCTTTACTTAGTTGAAGTTTTTTTTAATATAGTTTTCATCTCAAAATTTGTTTAAACAAAATAGATATAAAGAGAGAACAAATTCGAAATAAAATTTAAATCAATTCATTTTTTTTGTGCTAACCGAGATAAATAACAAAAAAACAAAAACAAAAATGTCGGATGGAAGTTTTGTGGTAGAGTGCAATATCCTACAGCATTGTATCGTATTTAGAACAGGATAAGAATTCCAATATAGGATGAGTGCATATTCTGCCAAACGCGGACTTCCCGTCTGGTCGGGTGTCTGTTTGTTGTTATAAATTTGGGTGAATCCCTTTACTTCCGGCCCACTTTTGTCCATCTTTTCTTCATCATCACAATCATCTTAATCCGTCTCCGTTCTCTTCATTACCACTTCCGGTCACGGTCGTACGGCCACAATTTTGTCGGGGCTGAGGTCTCTTGCCCGGAAGTCATTGAATCACACTTTTTACCCGACTTTGTATATACGACAAATGTCTTCCCCCACCCCACCGCAATAAGCTAAAGTTCCGTGCCCGAATAATGGCATTTTAGTACAAACCTCCCAGATGGATGCACCCCTCCTGTCGCGTACGTCTATATGCTTTCGGTCCCAATAACCCCACCCCGCCTCTCCCTTCCCCATTTCTCTCTCTCTCACCACCCACTGATCTCTCTCCTCCTCTCTCTATTGATGGACGTCGATTATACACAGTATTAGACTTAGATATGCCTGGGATGGGTTGTTATACTTATTACAGTCAAACCCGTCTATAAAGACCACCCAAAGGAGACAGAAAATGTGGTCTTTATCAACAGGTGGTCTCTATAATTATAGAAAGGTTCATTTACATGTAAACTGCATTCAAGGGAGTCGAGGTAGACAGGTGGTCTCTATATAGAAAGGTTCATTTACATGTGAACTGCATTCAAGGGAGTCGAGGTAGACAGGTGGTCTCTATATAGAAAGGTTCATTTACATGTGAACTGCATTCAAGGGAGTCGAGGTAGACAGGTGGTCTCTATATAGAAAGGTTCATTTACATGTGAACTGCATTCAAGGGAGTCGAGGTAGACAGGTGGTCTCTACATAGAAAGCTTCATTTACATGTAAACTGCATTCAAGGGAGTCGAGGTAGACAGGTGGTCTCTATATAGAAAGGTTCATTTACATGTAAACTGCATTCAAGGGAGTCGAGGTAGACAGGTGGTCTCTACATAGAAAGGTTCATTTACATGTAAACTGCATTCAAGGGAGTCGAGGTAGACAGGTGGTCTCTATATAGAGATATTCATTTACATGTGAACTGCATTCAAGGGAGTCGAGGTAGACAGGTGGTCTCTACATAGAAAGGTTCATTTACATGTAAACTGCATTCAAGGGAGTCGAGGTAGACAGGTGGTCTCTACATAGAAAGGTTCATTTACATGTAAACTGCATTCAAGGGAGTCAAGGTAGACAGGTGGTCGTTATATACAGGTGGTCGCTAGAGCAGGTATGACTGTATTTAATAGGCAAATCGGTAATATCGTCTGCCATATTTGAAGAGAAAAACGCTCAACTTGAATTTACTATTTCTATTCTGGCATCCAGTTTTTTGTAACGTTGTTCTAGCTTAGAATTATACTCAAACTCAAATGTAGTGTAGAGTAACACCAAAAGGAAGACAATATTGACGCGAGTAGATAGTGTTTAAAGTCTATATTCATTCTCACAATATCTGATAGTTACTTAATATAATATAATATGTTTCTATTAACGAAATCTATCATAAATTAAGATTTCGTGTTAGTTGTTATATTATAACACAACGTATTCGTTTTGAGTTGCACGAATGAAAACTATTACGATATCTATAAAAAAAAAATCCTTATAATACCCTCTTCTATAAACAGAATGAAGAAATATAACGTAATTTGACAACCATATAAAAACATATAAACATTTTCTCTTCCCGTTTGTGCAATAGTGTACTCTATATGATTCAATGCATGCTTATAGAGTTATCGTAAGTATTGAAGGGAGCCTGTAACATTTTCTGAATCGAGCTAGCTCATTTGCGATATCTATTAGTCCGTTAATGTCTTGTACGGTATGTGTTTTAGATGCTGCTTTGTTGAAATCAAGATAAAATATAAGACCATTTTTGAAAAATTATCAAAATAGCTAGTTTTCTATTTTACAGGGTGTCCAAATAATTCGTGGTTACACTGTACGTAGATAATTCCCTTAGATGCTAAAATAATGAACCGTCACCCAAGTTCACTCAGTCTCAAACCGATAATACATTTAAAAATAAGAAATAGTATATACACAAAATAACGAATGAGGTAAAATTATGAATTACAATACTCATAAAGGTATATATACCAGCATTCAAGAACAAGAACATGACACAAAGAAGTTTTAAACTTTTAAACAAATCAGGTTCATAACTCTACATAATTATCATTTCATACAAAATATTATATAGATGACTCAATATTACTATGCTTGTTATAATTTCTAGTAGGCATCATTCATAATACTCTATAATTATGGTGATAAAATTTTATTAAAATTTAATACAAAAGTCTGTAAACCGGAAAACTTGATTTACACATGGCATCGAAGCACGTTAAAGAAATTGGCCTCTACACTTTAAATTACAAGGATTTAAAATTAAATCTATTAGATTTACTTTTAAATCTTTCTTCGGCTGTGGTTAGGGACCAGCCGATCATGATTTAAAATAAATCTTTTGTTGGATTTAAAAAATATAAATCCAGATAGATTAAAAATTAAGCCCTTTTGGATTTGTTTTATGTTAATCTTATTATGCCCCAGGCGAGTTCATGGCATCCTAATGAATTATTCATAATCAGTGATGCAGGCCACAATTTTCAGTTTTTAGTTTACTGCTGCATGATACATTTACTAAATAAAGCACTACTCACCAATTATCATGGCAAAAGAAAAAATAGAAGACTAAGAGCGGATTCGAACCCGTGACACCGAGCGTGGAGGTCCACAGCGTGACCACTACGCTACGTAAATCGATGATGGAAAGAGTGGTCTCATTGTAATCATATCCTTAACTCTAACCAAAACCGTAATCCTAGTTATGAATATTCATGAGTATAAAACTAAGAAAACTGAGCTTCAGAATACCGCAGTAGGTCACGTGTGAAATATCTCTGTTCTCATTCGTCAAATCTCCGATAACCTGGCGTTATTTTCCAATCCTTTGATAGATTGAAAATCACACCTTGGCCTTCGATTAACAATTGCTTTCGCGCGACTTTTTACGTCTCCATAGATTTACAAATACCGGTAATCTAAGTGTATTTATATTTGTTTTAATCCAAGCTACGATTTAGATTTTAAATCCCTGTAATTTAGAGTGTATGACTAACGATAATCCCTTCACTACTAATCTATCGAAATACAGGGCCAAACATAGATTATAAAACATAACCTAAACATGTTTGAACAAAATTACTGACACAGCGAAATATGTTTTGGAAAAGAACGTTTGAATTAATTAAAGCCCTAGTCCCACTGCACCATTTCTCCTTCCGTTTCCTATCCGTTTGACATCCGGAAGGTACTAGCAGGAAACGAAATGATGCGGACCAAGTTCGGAATGGACTCGTAATATACTTTTAATTCGGCTCCGTTTCGCGTGAAACGAAACGTCATGGAACTTCACAATTTGCTAGATACTGACCGTTTCGCCACATTTTGGTCCGATATGAAACGGAAGGAGAAACGATGCAGTGAGACTAGGCCATAAATGTCGTACATGGTGTTACCAATATACAGTGTACATAAACATATCACTGTACTTGTTTCTATAAAATATGCTTAAATTGATGAAAATAATACAATCCTGAATGACCAAGCAATGAAGAAGTTCTTAGAAAACTAGAAAGTTGTCAATATAACATCAGTCTATTATTCAGACTTCCACTTTATGAAAGCAAACTACTGCTTATGTGAGTCAGTGATTTTACTGCCCGTTTTACACAACCCTTACCACAACGAATCCACTGTTTTCATGATATAAAATAATCAATAATATTTATATACAGATAACAAATCATGTAGTCTTAAACAAGGTACCAATAACTGTATAGGGTCCCGATAAAATCATGGTAATATCGTAGTATGCGCGCTCTATTCATCGAACAAATTAGTATTATTATCTTGATTATCTAGTATGATGGAAGGCAACTTGGTTTATATATAGATAGTACTGTATTTCAGAATAACATAGAAAGCCGGGAAGAACAAGTTTCACAGATGAGATAGACCATCTTCTGGTGACTCTCCAGTGTCTTGATCAGGCTCCAGGTAGAAATAGTTGTCGTCGTTGAATTCTGCCATCGAGAGGTAGCCCTGTAGGGATACAAGATATGAAGATGTGGTTTCATGGAATTACTAAATACTTTTTACAATAATTTCCAGAATGTATCATCAAAAAGCTTGCTGCTACAGGTGGAAATAGTTGTAATCGCTGAATGCCTACATCAACATCAACATAGGTAGATGCAGTTTCATGAAAAAAAGAAGGTAGAAATATTATTTTTCATCGTTGAATTCTGACATCAAGAGATAGCCCTGTACGGATAGAATATACAACGATGCAGTGTCATAAAATGTATAAATATCTGCTCTTATAATTTATAAATGTATCATCAAATAAGCTTGCTTCTAAGGCAAGTAATAGATGTCCTAGCCCTGTAGGGAAATAACATAGGAAGGTGCGGTTTCATTAAAGAACATATAAATGCGAATCTTGCATTTATTGTCCAGATACATAATCAAAAGCTTTCGGATTGAATACTATATGATAAATTCCGTGATGAAAATAGTGTCATCACAGATCTGTGGTAGAACGAACAAACGAATAATGTGCTTACCGTGGCATCCGCCAGCATGTTTTCCAGCTTCTCTCTGACTTGGCTGAGGGTTGGTCGATCACTTGGTTCATGGTGCCAGCACTGCACCATCATGTCATAGCTGAAATCAACAAGAACAAAATGTACATATTATTTCATCAATGCATTGCATTATGTTTGTTCAACTTTGTTGTATTTTTTTTTTTTACCCGTTCATCCTCTTCTAGGTTTTGAAAAAAAATGAATAACATTTGGATCTTCTGATTATAAATCAATTGTCTTACTTTTAGACGCTGCATCTTTGTCCATACCTAAATGTACTTTACCTTACTCTTTGTATAGTTTGTATAACGATTTGTATGCTTTTTATTTACCTTGTAATGTTTTTAATCGAATGGAAAATAAAGTTTTAATATCAATTTCAAGTTCAAATATTATAATTCCCACATAGTTACCATACGACCAATTAATTGTCCTAAGAATGTGTGTAATGTCTACGCCGTGGTTATCATGTGCGTAATCCATTATTGGTTGTTCCATAATGCAATTGGGTATCAATTTATCCTATAACCATCCTCAGTGTTGACATTTCAATTTAATTGATACGGGACACACCAAGTTCTCATCATAAGTAATGCTTTTTGTGTTGGTCATAACTAAATACAGAGATGTTATTCTTCACCAGTCTCTCCATTATGAAAGGGTTCAGCATTTTCACCTTGTCCATGTTGTTAATGTTATTGTTTCCCGTTTAATTAATAAATTGCACATCATCCCCAAATACAATGGCCCGGATTCACAAAGGAGGTTTGTACAAACCATGGTTTAAACAACCATGGTCTACATCTATGGAGTGCTGCTCGTATACAAGTAAAACAATTTATAACTTCTAATTATATGACTGTATAGAGCTTGCTAATCAGCAAATTTCACCATCTGATAAGACAAACATTTATTTGGTGCATTCAGTAAATGTGTACCGTCAACATTGTTAACAAGTAAGGAGTTTACATTCTTTCTCCATCAGTTTACAAATGGCACTCCATAGATGTATACCATGGTTTGAACCATGGTTTGTACAAACCTCCTTTGTGAATTCCACCCAATTTGGCTGAAGTATGTTCTCCCTTACATAATATCTCGCCAGTGTGGACATGGTGGAGGGGATTTCCCCTTTACTAACTGAATTGGGATAGTTAATTAAAATGAATTGACTAAAAATGAAGATAGCTCACGTTCAACCAATATATAACCAGGCCTTATAAAGTGAAAATGATGACACTAGTTAGCATAAGTGTATGAGTCATGTTAAAATTGCTGTTCTTTTTTCCGCATTATCATTTGTAACACTTGATGAGTTATGATTTTCCGATTGTAACAATACTTGATGTATAGAACTGAAATGCCACATCCTATTGTAAAAACGTAATAATGGTTCTAGACAACTTGCCCTTTGAACCCGCGTGTTTTGGTAGTGGGTTTGAGCTAGATGATTGCCGTCGTAGCAACCACGAGGTCAAAGTAACCGGCTTGCCTAGATTTGTTTAGAATCATTACCCATGTCAATGAATAGATGTGACGTCTCATTTTGGTACTCTATAGCTGCAATTGATTATATTTGGGGACATGCCTATGGCATGTACAATGACTATACTTACATGTCTTTGCTACAGTGGTCGGGCTTTGGTAACCTGTAGCCGGAGGAGATCTGCTTAACAACGTCCTTGGATGACATCCCCGGATATGGATGGGAACCTGGTCGGACAAGAGAAGAACAGTATTTTAATAATAACATTAATAATAATTCCATTTACATAACTCCTCATATGATTGATAATCGTCTCTAAGCAATTTACATTATTACAATGTGCAGGCAATTTGGTTGCTTTGCTGTGCATGACGCAAATTTAAGATCTTCATTAATTTGTATTGAGTTAACCAAACACATGTAATTAGTCGGATTTATGTATCTTGTAGCCAAAGGAAATCTGCCCAATGACATAAACCGTCTCAATGACAATGACAACTTAAGCCCGGCGCAGACAGAGCCGACTCGACCCGATCCGACTGGTTTTAATCAGGCTAGAGTTGGGCCCGGTCGGTCGGAGCAGATTTATCGTGTTGAATCGGCCCCAACTAGCATCCGAGTGTCTCTCGACTGGCAAAATGTGTGTCGCGAGGCACTGAAAACTGAGCCAATCGGAATGACAACCAGTCGAGTCGGCTCTGTCTGCGCCGGGCATTACCTATAGCGTCACAATCTCACAGATGAGGATACCAAATAACCAGACATCGCTCTGGGAAGTTTACGTGTTATGTAACAGGTGCTCAGGCGACAAGGACAATGACAATGACAGAGTCAAAGACATTGACAGAGACAATATCAATGGCAATGACAGTGACATCTTACCTAGAGTAACGATCTCCCAGATCAGTATACCAAACGACCAGACATCGCTCTGAGATGTGTACGTATTATGCAACAGCGATTCGGGCGACATCCATCTTACTGGAACCCTTCCCTGTAGATAAAGGAGAAGTTTCAAACAAACGATGACGTACATTTAATGTAAACAAAGGAAACAAACAATGTTTTAGTTTAACTAAGTCCCCCTTGCGTATATCGCCTTTCGTTTCAAAATTCAATGATGTGTTTGTTCACTTAAACTCATACTGCAGTACACATTATACATTTCCCGATGAACTCCGTTTAGTTGTAAATTGAGATGAATATGGCAACTTTATATCTGTTTATTTAAACTAGAACCATTCATAGTCAAACCTATCTTAGCAGCTAAACTGCCTATAGTGGCCACCAGAAGTGACCCCCTGCAGAGAAAAACAATAACATTATTGAGCCTCCCTATTGAGGTCACCTGTCTACAGTAGCTACTTTTTATTATCTTGCTTCGGCATACACAGGCTTTACTGTATAAATATGTCGCAAAATTTGTTAAAGGTAGTTTGGATGCGTAAATCAAGACGAGAGGTGCCTTCTATGAACGCATTGCGCATATGGTGCGTAACGAAATGATTGGCTCGGTGTTATGCAGTACGCGCAAACTAGCCTAGTTCAAAATGGCGACCCACGGTGTAGCATCTCAACGTTTGCTGATCTTTAACCCATGTAGGACCAATTGATGTTGTTATAACATTCATTATTCATAGATCCTAGTCTTTCGTCAAGACTCTCGCGCTATATGCACAATTACGTGAGCGGAGCCGTATAGCTCTGTCACAGCTAGCTAGCTCGCATGCATATACAATCTACAAGCCACATAGAGCCTTGACTAAAGGTTACATAGATCCAAGCCCGAGAGTATTCGGGCCCAGTCCTAAAACGAATAATTAAGTAGTATCTTACATGTGACTTCATTTCATAGGTCTGGCCATCCTCGAGATCCCTAGCTAGCCCAAAGTCCGATACCTTGCACACGAGTCCCTCACCCAGCAGAATGTTCCTCGCTGCCAAGTCTCGATGAATACACTGCACATGAGGTAGATAGATATCGATAGACGAACATATAATAGTGCTTGTTATTTACATCATATGAATGAATACTATTTTGCAATGTTGTTTTTTATTTATATTTTCCTAATTGTGATATTCGAGGCGTCAATCATAGACCAATTTCATTCTAAGATGCATGGGAATGTTATGTGAGATTTTCATAGAAAAGAAATGGTGTTTACCTAGTGAAAAGGTTAGTAAATCGATGTCTGATTTTATCCCAAATCGTTCGCGTGAAGTATCAGAATTTAAATACTCAAAATCGTCTATAGTAGCTTTTAAATTAAATCTTAAATATCCTCATAATTAGGAAGATATTTGGAAAATCAGAACGCATTTTATTCTTTTGTTACCATTAGCCAAACAACAAGGTACAAGAGAAGTTTGAAAGCTCCTAGTGATTTTTTTTACTTTGGCAAAGTTAATGGATAATTTTAATGTTTCAGCTTTGGATTTACTGATAATAATGTTGTTATTAATGTCTTTGAATTGAAAATAGTATCAATATACATGACAACGAGACCATGAGTAACACATACCGCTTTGGACGCAAGATACTCCATGCCCCTGGCTATCTGAGCGCCAAACGTGAGCAGATCATTGGGCGGGATGTTCTTCTGTTTGATGTCATTCTTGTAATTATTATCGCCGATCTGACCCGTCCGAACCTGCCGAAGATAGCCCTGGAGATTCCCGTTTGGCATGTACTCCATTATGATGTACCACGGCTCTGAATGGACGGGAAAAACACGGAATTTGTTTAGAAAATAAAAATATGAAGACAAAAAACAATGAGGTATTTTATTTGGACTGTTGGGTTTGCTGTCTGAGACTTTCATAGGTAAGCCCGGGAGATTTCCGTTTGGCTAATATATTCCATTATGATGTACCACGGTTCTGAATGGACAGAAAACACAAGAAAATTTAATTACAGAATCTCAAGAAAAATATCGTATTATTCTACACGTTTCCACTTCATCATGATGTTCTGCATGAATTGTCCTTTTAATTCTTCATATTCGAACGGTTAGATTGGTCTGTCTGAACCTTTCCTATTTAGAGCTTAAGAATCCAGTTTGACAAGTATACCATCCTCAAGTATATTCAATTGAATTCAATTGTCCTTTAATTCTTCATAATTATTTGGCCTGTTGGGTTGACCTGTCTAGACCGCTGAAGATTGATGTCTGGTAAGTAGAACTCACGCAGTATAATTATCTTAGTGGCCACTAAGACAGGGTTGACTGTAGTTGGACAAGTGACTGAGGGGAAATACACAGTAAATATGTCGTGAACTTAGGTCAATAACTTACCCTTTTCGGTACAGCATCCGAGGATGTTGACGACATTGGGGTGAGGGTCCAGGTACATGAACAGACTCAGCTCCTTCGACAGATCGCTCTTGTCGTTTTCTGTCGCATGTTCTGTTTATAATAATGTAGAAGAATGAACATAATTCCAAAATAAACCAAATGTCCCACGTTCAAATTCGAATTGTGCCATTTATCTCTTTTAAATGAATGAATTCACTCAAAACTTATTCTTTATAATAATTATATTTGTATCCTGCAACGAGTGTCAGTTTATACATTTGAATGTAGCAAACTGAGAATCTCAGTGATATGAATTCAATTCATTATTAATAAATGTACTTTAGCCACTGTACAGTATCCAGGTGTAAGATACAAACTAGTAAATACATAGACCGATGAGATGCACGTAGCATGCTGGAGGACCTGATAACTTGATAACGGGGTAATAGAAAATAAGACACAATTGTGATATAGATATCAGTGGTTTAGACCAACTGCGTATTGCATTTTGCTCGCTTATACTTATACCAAGGGAAAGAAAATGTTGATATAAAATAATAATGACAGTAAGTACGCACTATCATTGTGTGGGTTTAAACTGTACCTGATGACCATGGGTAATAAAACTCGCGCTTAGAAACCCTTTATTAACCGCTATATAAATGCAAGTTATTATTATTAAAGAATTACGAGTTATACCCAATATGATTTTGCCAAACATGAAGATCAGATAGAACCTTTAGTAACCTTTGAGCATCTTGACCGCCACGATAGCCTTGGTGTCTTTGGTGATGAGCCCTACGGCCTCTGCCTTGTACACATCAGCGAAGGAGCCACCACCGAGCTTAGTAAGGATGGATAGCCTATTGCGCGGAAATTCCATGTTCAGGCCGCGCCTGGATTCGGACATTTTGAGGTTTGGGATCGATGGTTGTAGGTTAATTGCCGGCGACGGAATGTACTGGTGAGATGCCTGCATTGTGATGATTTTAAAAAAATCATTTTAAATCCATGTGTACTGTAGGCCTATATAAGAAGAGCTCAGTTCCAAAAGGCGCTACATCCACTTTCCATGAATTGAGTTAACGATATATTCAATTCAATTCAGTTTATTGAACACTTGTCATAAAATACATCAAATGCATAAAATACAAAAATATAGAGATAGACAAAAAAAACATAAAATACATTCATATGACAGTGTTAGGGGTTAGCAGAAAGGAGTATGGCTACTTATATGAAAGCTAACTCTTGTAAAGTATTACATCATATTTATGATAACTATACACTAATACAAAACAAAACAAATACATTTTAAAACAAATGTAATTATCTAATAAGTATTGTTTATATTTATATTTAAAAATGTTTGCAGATTGACTAGACTTAAATTCAGTTCAGATGTTATTCCATAACTGCGGGCCCTGAAAAAACTCATAATGGTGGTTCGTATTCTAGGAAGATGATAATTTGCAACAATAACTGTTAATATCTTATATTGATAGAATAAAGGACTTGTATGTGCATAAAAATGAGCATGATTAGTTATCCGAAATTCCTTTCTTTTGTAAATTTAATAATCTATCTATATTATTCCCTTTACTACATTTATAAGCTACGTAGCTATCTAGGAATCCACATTTTACCACAAATTATACACTCAAAATAAAAATATTGAAAGTTCAATTTTTATATTCCCGTAGGCACATGTACAAAGTTGGGCAAAGAAATATGTTTTCCTCGAAAGTTGAAAAAGTTGATATAGCGCCTTTTGGAAGGTATATATATTATATATACTTTGTTGTTATATATCATGAACAATTGTGATGAAAAGTATAAGCTCTATCACATTCATTGGTAGAAACTGTTAATCTATTGCGCAAAATTCAACGTTTAGGCCGTGGCTGAATACCGGCATTTCGAGATCATTTGGTTATCCAGGCTATGTAGAGAGTGTCCTTGCTGAAGGCCGGACGTATTGAGAATTCCATAAATTTGTAAAAAAAAATCATTACAATTACAAATATATATCAAAGGCATTTTGTAATCGTGCATACCATGTTTCAAAAAAGAGAGCTTCCTACTATGCATATTGCGCGGAAATGTCTGTTTACGCCACGCTTACATTTTTGCAAACTTGTTGTCACACCCCGGACGACTGATGACGTCACTGTGACGAACTGATTTTACTAATGTGTTCACATGTACTCCCCTGCATGATGGAGACTATCGAGCTGTCGCCTTTAATGGTTTTATCATCATAATAAGTATAAACATTTTCATCTTAATTGGTATCAATATACATCTACATCCAAATTGCGCGCTAAATCCCACTCATGGGATACCAGTTCGATGAGTAAATCATGCATAAGTTTGTTTATGCCCTGTCATGACTGTGAGCGATGTATATTTATTGTGATAATACGTTCATCAAAAACAAATCAGAGCGCAAGCGATTACTATATTATATTTTACAGGGTCCTATATGCGCGCACGCATTGCAAAACAAATGAAGTTAGTGGAAGCTTTTAGAGCCACTGCACATTTACGGACGTAATCGATACTGTGCGAGGCGCAGATTATACTCTCTCGTCAACACTGATCGCTAAGTTCCGCTCACTTCAGTTTCACCGATCTAAAGTGTGATTACTAGCGCGTGGCGGAGTGGCACTTGGTCCCTGTATACATTAAGGCCTGGTCACACAGGACACGAATAGACCCACGAATGCAGTACACCATGGTACGAATCTATGGCAAGCCGTTTTAACATTTATTCCTATTTCTTGATATCAAGAGTTACCAATGCTTAACAACAGAAAAGTATTTCTTGATATCAAGAATGCATTTCTTGATATCAAGAATTCGATTTCTTGATATCAAGAAATAGGAATAAATGTTAAAAACGGCTTGCCATAGATTTATACAAATGCGTACTGCATTCGTGGGTCTAGTCGTGTCCTGTGTGACCAGGCCTTTATGTTCATACGTCTCTAGAATACTCACAGCCTTTGTAAGGTTGGAGCCATGCTCCAGGGCAAGATGCTCCCTGTCAGACTTTTGACGTCGACGTCTGCGACACATGCAGGCAACGGCGACGGTGACGATGAGGACAATGATGACGGCGGCTGCGCACCCGGCGATGATGCCGATGGTCTGCATGGATAGACCTCCAGATTGCATTGGACTGCCTATATTAACAAAGTTGAAGTTTCCAGAATATTCTTATTATTGTGATAATGATGATGATACAACCTGAGTTCATTACCTTCTGTTTATTTTCATGGTGATGGTAATAAAATGTGAATTTCTTACATTCTGTAAATGTTTTACGATGATTGTAATAAAGTTTGAGTTGTTTAAAATTCTGTATAGTTGTATGGTGATGATAATACAGTTTGAGTTTCTTGCATTCCTATACTTGTAATGATGAATCATGATAAATATATTATTGAGGTAGTAGGTTTAATGGTTAACATGACTTTATCTGTATTTCTTTATTTCGACCAAATTTTTACTGAAGCATTGTGAACGGGTTCGCGTATGTAGTTCGGAATCGTGCCAAGAGAGGGCTTATTGAAAATAGAATGAATCAACATCAAATCAAATTGAGGAAAAGGGATCGATTAATTTTGAAATATAAACAGTGTAGCTTAATTCCAAAAGGCGCTTAATCCACGTTTTTCAACTTTTGAAGAAAAAACGGTTTCTTTGCCCAACTTTGTACACATGCGTATAGGAGTATGAAAAGGAACGTTCCATATGTGTATTCCAATGGAATTTGTCCTAAAACTAAGATTTCGATATAGCTACATAGCTTGTTAGTAAACTGATGTCGTTAACTCAATGTTGATGGAAAAATATATTATATAATAATATAGATTTATATAGCGCATATTGCAAAGAGCCTCTAAGCACTTAAACATATTTACATAAAATTAACAAAATTAACAAAACTAAATTTTAGGGTATATAAACATACATATGTATTAACGATCACAAAAGGCTAACTTAAACAAATGAGGTTTTAACCTCGATTTAAAAGTATCAACATTGTGAGAAGTGCGGATATGAGGGGAATATTGTTCCATAAGAAAGAAAGAAGCAGTATAAGAAAGGGATCTTTCAACATATTATTTTGAGCTAATTCGTTGTGTGAATTCCAGGAGTGACGGAAGTGTATTTAGCGTCTTTTGGAACTAAACTCTTCATATTCTAATAGTTACCGTTTTCGCATCGATTGCCAGTAAATCCAGGGGGACATTGACAGTTGAAATTTCCATTAGCCATGTCCATGCATGTACCCCCATTGGCACAGGGGCTAGAACTGCAAGGTGGATCGTTCAGCTCTGAAATAAAACATTAACCAAAATCAAGATAATGTATCAGTGTAAGCCATACATTTGTCACATTCAACCGAACTCAAATCGAGCGTGCCCCCCCCCCCCCTCTCTCTCTCTCCAGTGCCTTGTATTTTGGTAATATTAACAGCATAATGAAATGGGTTTAAATTTGTCAAATGTTGCAGTAATTGTTAAGATATTTATGTAACTTAATGAAAAGGGTCCGAGAACGTTTTTTTTTTGCATTGTAGTTAAAATTATTGGGCAGTAGGTGATAACGTATTACATCAATCTAAATGTTTGCAAGTAATATATCAACACAGTTCTTTTGCTATGAAACTATCATAGATAACTCAGATGATTCTATAGATATTGGTATGATTGAAGTCTCAAATATCACTTTGGGGGAAATCGTGTTAAATTAATGTATTAATATTATCATCTAAAAAAGGGGTTTTTACAGAAGACAAGACACAAAACATTATATTGCATAAACCTAAAGGCATATAACTCTGAAGAGCAGTTATTGCTGTAATCCAACAATCTCTAAGATATTATAAAGAAATTTGTTTTTAAAGTGATTACAGTTTAAAGCATCCTATAAGTCATACAGATATCCATGTCCCTTAGAAATGATCGAATGTAAATACATAATTGTATCTTTTTAAATCAAACATATACGGATATAGATTAGACCAGAATAATGATATAAATGTAAAGAAAATGTAATTTCTCCGGGATTGTATGAAGATTTATCTTATTAAGTGACAGTGTCCTAAAATAATATTTTTTATAAAGATTTTATCAGTTGTATGGCCCGGCTTGTACTAATCAAAGGACAGTTGACCTAAATTAAATTAAATTAAATTCGGCTCTATAACTCGTCAACTATTGAGAGGTTTATAATAGAAATGTGCTAGGCTAAGTAATCGACATATTTTCAGTTTAAATGGGTAGTACAGTTTTGGTAAGGCAGAGCTTTAGTAACCAAAACCTGCACAATAACATTACAGACTCATATTTATAACTCCACCATGCTTGTAAAGTATAGAAAACTATAAATGACTAAGTAAAAAGCCTGTAATCATTAAAAAAGGAGCCATTAAAACACAAAAGGGCGCTCTTTAAAAAGCATCTGTTTCAACCATTTTCATACAAATGTATACATGTGATATTTTGTTGAAATAATGATTTAATAGAGATCATCAACAACTGTTTCAAAAACACTCTTTCGAAACATTTTGAACAAGTATAAGAATTTGTTTAATTCTGTGAAAAATCATCGAATAAATCTGGGCACCAGATTTATTATAATCGCATATATTTGTTGATATTTCTGCCGTTTCTGAACCGATTTTGATCAATTAAAGTTTATTCTGCCATTAAAATTGCATGCTCTTTCAAATTGTACACTCAGTTGGTCATTATCTCACACAAATTATTTTGTGCAGCGCCCTCTATACCAAAACTGAACTACCCCTTTAAGTAAATATAAGAAGAAAAAATTCGATTAATACTGCAAACTAAATTGTTTGTTATACAATTACACTTAAAGAGTAGAAAGGAAAGCAAGGCATATTCACATCTAGCGGTATGCAGTTATTTTGAAGCATTTTGTCAAAACTAATGATTTATCGTTGGTGAATATTATTCGTAGAACTACTGATAGGCTAACATGGCTGGGCTAAAAAACTAAAAATCATTGACATGAAGAATTTTAGATTGAGTTCACCTTTTGGAATGAGGGCGGCTTCAGTTTTATCTGCGTAGTAAAACGAATAGTGCATAATTGCATGGATCGCTTTAACAGTACATTGTATTATGGTTCTTTAAAAAGTATGTACTGCTATAGTACGTGAGTACAATACCCCATTGATTGGAATGAGATTGGTATAGGATAAGTTTTGGAGGTCAAGTGTCTTTGAAATTAATTCAACACTTACGAATGGGCAGATCTATGTACATGTATTATGAGTACCGTACTTACCGGCATAAAGGAAGCATACCTTTTCCTTGTAATAAAATCGCAAAGTCGGATTGCGGCGCGTACGCGGCGATAATCACAATTTGACTCTTATCTTAAAGGGATAGTTGAGTTCTGGTAAGGAGAGTACAGTTTGGGTGGAACACAAAATTACAAATGACGTAGTAAAGATCAAGTTATCATTAAAAAAGAGCCGTTAAAACTTAAGAGGGCGATCCCTAAACACTCATCGGTTTCAACCATTTTGAATTGAATATTGGGCATGTGATGTTTTGTTGAAATAGTGATTAGATAGAGAAATAACCAACAACTATTTAAATACCTATTTTGTAACTTTTTGAAAAGAGGAAGCATTTTTTTGAATTTTTAACGGCTGGTTCAAAATTCTCTAATAAACCTGGGGCCCCAGCTTTATTACAAATTGTTATATTTACGGATATTTCAGCCGTCTCTGAACCGATTTTGATCAAACAAAGATTATTTTATTATTTGAATATTATGCTCTTTCAAATTTTACACTCAGTTTTTCATTACCTCACAAAAAAAAGTAGACTAGCGCCCTCTCTACCAAAACTCAACTATCCCTTTAAATGTAGGCCCAGCCGGACAACATAGTAATACATGTGTGGGACTTTGAATTTTCACTTGACTCTAATGAGATTCAGGTAGACCATGACACTTAGAGGGATTGAAGTTGAATCTACTTATCCATACCTGAGCAGGTGCCACCTTGGTAGCCCATAGCACACTGACACGTGTATAAGCCGGTACTCGGTTCCTCCGTACAAGTGGCTCCATTTTGACAGGGATTGCTGTCACAGGTTATTGGTGCTGAGGAAAAGAGGAAAAGCAAGAGAATGTTAAAGGGACATTCCCTCTTTTGCAAGCCAAATTTTAAAAGTTGCGAGGTTATTGTCTTATCTGAAAGAAAATGTCATTTAATAGCATGCCTGAAAAAGTTAGGGCTTGAAATCTCTTTTTCGTGGAGTTATAGACCTAAAATTAATAAACCGTCGTCCAATTTCAATTGTGCATTATATGTATATTCACCCAGTGAGGAAGTTCGTACACGGATTCCATGAAGTACCACAACGCTATGCGTGACCCCTCCGTGACCCGCGCTAGCTACGTGACCCGCGCACAAATAAGAATAGCATGACCGCACACTAGGCAAAATAACCAAACCTCGCTTAAACTGACTACATATAATTACATATTCTTCATTTTTGAGATTTTTTTTCCGTGACTTACCTTTACAAATGTCGGCTTCACAATACCTTTACAAGAATAAGTACAATATAGTTGTAATATTATGCTAAATCAGTTAAACTCTTTAATTGACCGATATATAGTCTGATGGAGGGACGCATTCGTTTTTCATTCATAGAATCCAAATTATAGGGCTGTTCGATCGGTTACAGTCCGTTATTCCGAAGGTTCGTTATTATGAAGGTTCGTTATTCCGAAGGTTCGTTATTCCGAAGGTTCGTTATTCCGAGGGTTCGTTATTCCGAAGGTTCGCTATTCCTAAAATGAAATCCGGTTCGTTATTCCGAAGGTTCATTTATCCGAAAACAAAATCTGGTTCGTTATTCCGAAGGTTCGTTATTCCGAAGGTTCATTAGTCCGAAAATAAAATAGGGTTCGTTAATCCGAAAATTAAATCGGGTTTGTTATAATACTATAGTTTGTGTTTTGTTTATTTAATTTACAGCCTAACTGCTTACCCCTCCCCCTTTCCCTTCCTTGGCCAGACCAATCAAACATTTAAGTTTATTTTATCTCTTTATAAAAAACCCAAATTCATTTTCGGATTAACGAACTCGATTTCATTTTAGGAAAAGCGAACCTTCGGAATAACGAACCCTCGGAATAACGGACCTTCGGAATAACGAACCTTCGGAATAACGAACCTTCGGAATAACGAACCCGATTTTATTTTCGGACTAACGAACCTTCGGAATAACGAACCAGATTTCATTTTAGGAATAGCGAACCTTCGGAATAACGAACCCTCGGAATAACGAACCTTCGGAATAACGAACCTTCGTAATAATGTAACAAATGTTCGGATTAACGAACCCTATTTCATTTTAGGATTAACGAACCCTCAGGTATACGAAATTTGCGTGTTCGGAATAACGAACCTTCGGAATAAAGAACCTTCGGAATAACGAACCTTCGGAATAACGAAGCGCACTCGTACGATCTGATTGTTTGTGTGTGTGTTTCATTCATCCCCATCCTTCAACCGGAAACTATTCAGACGTTTTGTAAAAGAGGGACTGTCCCTTTAACAGGTATGGATTCTATAAAGTTATTCCCACAATTCCCACTTTCTCATTACAACTTTTACAAGTCGCTCTATTTTGGCAGGGCTTGCCGGCACATGTTATTGGTGCTGTTACAAGAAGTAGGGGAACAAGATACCGTTAACATTACTTGGAATCAATATCTTTCTTTCCAAAGATGATATCACGAGAAATATAAGAAACGTTTACTCAATACATCCACAAATATATTTGTTGGTTACATGTCCCTCCATACAAGTCGCACCATTCAGACACGGATTGAACTCGCAGGTTATGTATCAATGAGTTTATTTAATATGGTTAAGGGGAATCATAGGCGTACCCAGGGGGGGGGGGGGGGTTGGGGGTTCACCCCCCCCCCCCCCCTCTTTGACCCAAAAATGGCTGTTTTCAAATTTTAGCCGGTTCCGAGACTACTTTTAATTGGTCTCGACCGTATAAAACCTGGTCTCGACCGACTAAAAACTTGTTTTCACCACCGACTAAAAACTTTTTTTTAACCCCCCTCCCCCCCCCTCCCCCCCCCCCCTCCCTCCCCCACTGAGAGGGGTTTTCAACTTTGAAGGTAGTTGGTCTCGGTTTCGAACATTTTGAAAGTACTTGTTCTCGGCTGCGAAATGTGAGTACAATTCCCCATTAATTGGAATAAGATCGGTATAGGATAAGTTTTGGAGGTCAAGTGTCTTTGAAATTAATTCAACACTAACGAATCGGCATATCTATGTACATGTACATGTATTGTGAGTACCGTACTTACCGGCACAAAGGAAGTATTCCTTTTCCTTGTAATAAAATCGCAAAGTCGGATTGCGGCGCGTACGCGGCGATAATCACAATTTGAATCTTATCTTAAATGTAGGCCCAGCCGGACAACATAGTAATGCATGTGTGGGACTTTGAATTTTCACTTGACTCTAATGCGATTCAGGTAGACCATGAAACTTAGAGGGTGTGAAGTTGAATCTACTTATCAATACCTGAGCAGGTGCCACCTTGGTAGCCCTCAGCACACTGACACGTGTATAAGCCGGTACTCGGTGCCTCCGTACAAGTGGCTCCATTTTGACAGGGATTGCTCTCACAGGTTATTGGTGCTGAGGAAAAGAGGAAAAGCAAGAGAATGTTAACAGGTATGGATTCTATAAAGTTATTCCCACAATTCCCACTACAACTTTTACAAGTCGCTCTATTTTGGCAGGGCTTGCCCGCACATGTTATTGGTGCTGTTACAAGAAGTGGGGAAACGAGATACCGTTAACATTACTTGGAATCAATATCTTTCTTTCCAAAGATAATATCACGAGAAATATAAGAAACGTTTACTCAATACATCCACAAATATATTTGTTGGTTACATGTCCCTCCATACAAGTCGCACCATTCAGACACGGATTGAACTCGCAGGTTACGTATCAATGAGTTTAATTAATATGGTTAAGGGGAATCATAGGCGTACCCAGGGGGGGGGGGGTCAACCCCCCCCCCCCCTTTGACCCCAAAATGGCTGTTTTGGGGGTTTGAACCCCCCCCCCCTTTGACCTCAAAATGGCTGTTTTGGGGGTTTGAACCCACCCCCCCCCCCCCCCCCCCCACTTTTCAAATTTCAGCCGGTCCCGAGACTACTTTTAATTGGTCTCGACCGTATAAAACCTGGTCTCGACCGACTAAAAACTCTTTTTTAACCCCCCCCCCCCCCCCCCCCCCCACTGAGAGGGGTTTTCAACCTTTGAAGGTACTTGATCTTGGTCTCGAAAATTGTTAAAGTACTTGGTCTCGGCTTGGATTTTTTTTACAAAATAACCCCCCCCCCCCCCTTTAACAAATCCTGGGTACGCCACTGAGGGGAATCAAGGCAACGAAAACAAGGGGATGCAAAATGCAATGATAAATATGATATATTTACACGTACATATAAAATGATAGTTACATATTTATCATCATTTTAAAACTAAAACATTAACATGTTCTGTATGTTGGTTGCAGTTTCCTCGTTATAATTCACCGCGTTTGGAGCAAGGACTTGTATATCATGTTATGGTCGCTGGCAAGATGGGGGTGATCGAGAATTTGTAATTAGTACGGTGTATAGTTACTTCAAAATTATAGAAAGAGTAGTCTAATAACATGACCGTGGCAACGGGGTGACCCGGGGGTGACCTGGTCGGTGCTCTCCCATGTGCCCCCCCCCCCCCCCCCTACTATAATGCTTGAGGACACATTTACTGACAAGGGAAAATCTGCCAAATCTTGCCTTTCTAAGGGTACATATAATTAAATTTGGGCAATTAAAATGGTGGAGACACCAACCCCTTTTTTGTTTGTATTGTAACTGGTTCCCCTCAGGACATTACAAGCCAGTCTCTCCACCCCCCCCCCCCCCCTTCCCATATGCGCCTCCACCACTAAAAAAGAATCCTTACTACGCCACTGTTTCATACACAGAATTATTTTACTCAAGAAATTATGAATCTATGGAATGCTTTGGATTAGTGTTCTTGTTACATAATAGTATCGCAAATCTTGATACCTACTTTCACACAATGATCCGGTATATCTATGCTTGCATGCACAGTATAAGGCGTTATTACTACCCGTCATGCACGTTCCACCGTTGACACATGGGTTTGGGTCGCACGACGTTGGTGCTATAAAGTGAGATAGAAAAACAAAAAAATATAGTATTACAATATAAAGGGTTCTTTTAACATTCTTGACATGTGCAAAAGGTGGTTGATAAAATGTGTATTGCTGTGATCTGCATATGTCCACTGAGTACCGTGTGAACATATCATATCAAATGGATATTATATGCCAAGTAATGAGCATAAATGCAAAGTGATATTCGCTAACTCATTGCGCTGACTTTATACGTAGTTATAACTTTCCAGTGGATAATTTCAAATCCTAATGCTTCACTCACAAAGATCTTCTTTTTTAACGAAAGCTTCTATATCAATGTGGTGATACGAATATAACAAGGTATGAACGAACTACTAGAGTTCTAAGTAAGAATTGTGGATTTGGACAATATTACTTGAACCCTTTATAACATACCTTCACAGATGTCCCCTGTGAAGTCAGATGTGCATTCGCAGTAGTTGATTAAGCCTGCTCCGGTATCCATACACGTTCCACCATTAAGACAAGGATCGTCAGATGCGCAACCCGAAAATCCTAGGGGAAACAAATCAAGAATAGGCATTTGTATGTATACACATGTATCGTATTATGATTTTACAATCAAATTGTAGTTTATTTATGGAAATGAAACGAATAATAATTAAATCAAGAAGAAGCAATCATATTTTCGACAGGCAGTGGTGAATAGCTACGGGGATGGCGACCCCATCGATAAATCTATCCGACAAAAGACAAATAAATAGATAAATAAATCATATTGTTTCTTATATAGCGCTAAATACATTAATGTTTCATAGACAACATGTCAGAAAAGTGGTCATCAACAGGTCGTCTTTGTATACAGGTGGTCGCAGGTTCCGAAGATAAGTTAATGATAAATAATTATACTTCAAGCTTTCCGGCTTCCCTTAATTCGTAGTATTGCATGTGTATATAACCACACATATTTGTTTGCATATATTATTGCATTATCGTATTGTACTGAATTAAATATGATTGTTTGTTATTACGTTACTTCACTATTTTTATTGTATGAGTTGTTGTTTTGGAAATACAATTTTGTTAAATCGATAAATATTTGCAATCTTCGAATGAAAGAAGATAAGGATGATTTGCATATTTATTCTTAAAATCATATTCTCACATTTCGCTTTCCGCATTGAAATTGCTTGGTCGTTCTCGCATGATTGTTTTCTATGTGTTAGATAATACATGGTTACAGTGATAATCAATCAGACGTGAACATTGTCTAGAGGCAAATATTCTATATACAAGTAATGTTTAAACAGTAAAGTACATTGGGCAAGAGTTGACAACTGGGATATAAGTAAATCCCATTTTTGTTATATTGACTCAGCTGAATTCAAAGATAGTACACCTAAATTATTCTGGAAAAGCAGTTTACGATAGTATAACTCATATAAACAACTGCATATAAATGGATATGATGGATATATTTCGGGTTAAGACCACAAAATATTGTTCGTCCCAGATTCCTTAACAAAGTCACACCTTTGACTCTTTAGTTAAAGGTCTAAATTATTCAGCTGTTTTTGTAAGGAATAATGAACGTAAAATACTTCAATTTCACCCATACAAGATACGAATGTGCTAATTTGCTATTTAATTATGTTTGACATTTGTTTTGTATAACTGATTATAAGAGTTCATGTATTGTATCATTTGATGTTTTTATGAAGGATGTAAATAAACTGAAATGAAATTAAATGAATGCGTTGATACTTACGCTCACAGAACGGGCTGTTAGTAAAGGGCTTGCAGTCGCAATGAACATTTTTGGTGTCTCAAATTCTTTGACTCAATCTTACAATTGACTCTGGAGAAATATGTCTGTATTTTAAATCGTTGTTTATATATGCCCATAAATATTTTAGGGAAAAAATTATAATTTCAACCAAACATTTCTACGAATGTGTTGATATACTCACAGAAGGGGTCGTTATTAAAGAACGTGCATTCGCAGCAGACATTGTTCGTCCCAGGTTCGTAGAAAACTTATACTCTGCATGTCTGTATTTGTAATGGTTGTTGTCGACACTAAATTCCCATAAATATTTCACGGAGAAGATTATAATTCCACCCCCAAATTTCTACGGATCTGTTGATACTTACGCTCACAGAAAGGGCCGTTAGTAAAGGACGGGCAATCGCAGTAGACCTGGTTCGTCCCAGGTACCTGGATGCAATCTCCATCATTACAGAGTGGAGCGGTGGGGCATGAGTCGTAGTTCTTCAAGTCTTTAGAGAATCAAGCAGATCGACAATGGAAAGATATTACATTATTATGTTGACATGCAACGTTCACAGATAACGGCAGAAACGAAACATCGAATCTTGATTAGAATATATGTCCCGACAGAGAATGTCCGTTGTACAGTGTCGGTCTTTTTGAGCAAATTTATTTTTGTTTTCCTAAAAGAGAAAGAAATCGAATTCGATTCATATTATGCTTTGTTTAACAAATAGTTCACGAGGCGTTTTATTTCTCGGACTACTGATTAAAAAGATAAAGTTAAAGGGGTAGTACAGTTTTGGTAAGGCTGAACTTTAGTAACCAAACCTGGACAGTAACATTATAAACTAATAGTTATAATTCCACCATGCTCGAAAGGTATACACAATTACAAACAACTAAGTAAAAAGCCCGTTATCATTAAAAAAAAGAGCCATTAAAACACAAGAGGGCGCTTTCTAAAAAGGCGTTGGTTTCAACCATTTTCATACAAAATTATGCATGTGATGTTATGTTTTATTGAAACAATGATTAAATAAAGAGATCAACAACTATTTAAAAAACGCCTTTGAAAAATTTTGAAAAATTTTGAAAAAGTGCAAGCATTTTTTTTATTTTTTGAAAAAAACCATGTAATTATTTGGGCCCCAAATAATTATTAGATCAGATATATTTATTGATAATTTAGCCGTTTCTGGGTCGATTTTGACCAAATAAAGTTTATTCTGCCATTACAATTGCATGTTCTCTCAAATTCGACCCTCAGTTTTGCATTACCTCACAACAGAATTGTGATGAGCAGCGCCCTCTCTACCAAAACTGAACTACCCCTTTAACACCCGTCTTACATAATCAACCTTATTGCGGTTATTGCTAGCTCATAAGAGTTCGAATTGAAAGCAAAAAAGGATGTTGATATACAGGTTTGTTTTCATCGCATTCGTCAATTGTTTATGACACCAATCTCACGTCATAAAAGTAAATGGCGGTTTTGTTTATCATAATGTTAATTTCAATATCCCAGAAAATACGAACGGTGTATTTAAATGCATTATAAATGCCATATTTTCAACAAATAACAACTAAAAGAATAGTTGGTGTTTTAAACATGCATGCAATGTTATTTGAAGAAAAGTCAATTATTTAGATAGTATGGTTAATAGAGTGGTGAAGTGTGATGTCATCAAAAATCTTTTTTTGGAATTTTCAAATTTGATCTTCATTTTCCGAAAGAGCATAAAAAATAATGTCCAAATACCGAAAATCAATTGAATATGTTAGGTATTGGCTGAGATATGCCCATCCGAATGAATTTTACTTCAATGGGCAATCAGTGTTATAGTGCTCTGGTTCATAAAGTTATGAACCAGACCACTATAACACTGATTGCCTATTGACAACAAATTAATTCGGATGGGTATATCTCAGTCAATACTAAACATATTCAATCGATTTTTGGTATTTGGACATTATTTGTTATGCTCTTTCGGAAAATGAAGTTCAAATTTGAAAATTCCAAAAAAAGATTTGTATGACGTCATGGCTTCTGTACTATATTTCTAGTGAACGGCAGAATTACATGTTTTAGATGTTCTAACTAAGAAACTAAAACCAGACCGTTACTGAAAAGAAAGAAAGTGATTTGTGTCTTCATGAAAAGCTTTATATATGTCAATGTTGCAGCGGCGGCAAGATGTCAAAGGGCATGAAGATGTTTATACCTTATTTATTTAATTGCAGTTTACCATCATTATCGAGCATAATAATGGTAGTAATAATGGCAATAAAAATATATTAATAATAATATTGATAATTGTACCAATTAGAACAAGAACGATAATAACAATGATACTTATGATGATGATAATAATAATAGTAATAACTAATAAGTTGGCGACACACTGTTTGGGTTTTAATTTTAACCGATATCAACAAAACAGCGGCTTATGAAAAATCACCTCTTTGACGGGTCATAGTATTTAGCAGTATAGACAATAACGCTTTAAAGGGACTTAGTAACATTGTCCGAATCCTCAAATTAATTATAGCGGTTCCCTCATACCTTGTTGTATTCGTATTAACAATACAATCATGGTACCGGTTTCGGTTTTTCAAATTTCCCTTTCGTTACAAAGATATGTACGATCGAAGTATTCAGATAAGAAAAACTCCCCCGGAGTTTTGAAACCGTGTACAAAGTGAGTGCAGTCAGTGAATATCACTTTGCATTTTTGCTCATTACTTGGCCATGCAATGTCTATTTGACTTGAAATTTTCACACAATACCCTGTGGAAATATGAGATAACAACAGCATACATTGCATCAACCCTTCATCGCTGTTTGCACATGTCAACAAAGTTACTAGATCCCTTTAATACAGCTAATATGCAGAATGCACAGGTCTATATAAAACATGTATAAAATATTGACACTGGAACTTACTTGCACAGTACCTGCCTCGATGCTTAGGCTTGCACCGACAGGAGTATGCGGGTCCAGTGCCATTAAGCAGACATTGACCGCCATGTAAGCAAGGATTCGAAACGCATGGATTTGAGTCTAAAGATGGCGATGTAGTTATATTTTCATATCCAGTACGAATCGAAGATTTTGAAAGAAAGGGTTACGATTAGTATTTGAAGGAGAGAATATGCTAATATGCTAAAGAAAATGAATGAAAATGTTATGGTTATTCATTAAGGTGCAGAGAAAAGTTCAGTTGTCCGAAGAGACACGTGTATTGAATAGAGCTAAGACAAATGAGCATTATACATTAATTTTCTATTTGCGCACGATATAACAAAACGCTCTTTAAAAACCTTTCAACTTTGTATTGGCTTGTTAAACTTGACGTGTTCATTGACGTAATTATATACATTTACATGTAATCATTATTCAATAGAGCATGTCAATTTTAACAATACAGTACAACGTCAAAGGGGTTCTAAAGAATGCCTTGGTTTGTTATTTAGAATGAGTCATGTTATTTGATGCGGTTCTATATCACAGGACAGAATATTATGAACATGATGAAAGCATTAACCAATATTGCTTACAAAATATACATCTATATAAATTACATACGAATAGAGAGATATAAATATGAATAACATTCATTATTGGTAAACTCAAAACGAGTTCTGCTTAACTGTTTGAAGGCCCTGTTCATGTACGCACACAGACACACAAACACACACACACACACACGCACACACACACGCACAAACACGCGCACACACACACACACACACACACACACACACGCACACACACATGTACACACACACACGCACACACAGACAAACACACACATACGCACGCACACACACACATACACACACACCATCTCGGTTATAATATTAAAATGTAATTATAATGTAGTATTTTTGTTCTTACATTGCTAGCCCTATCAAAACAACATTAATATAATACAGTACAAATATTCCGCATGCAATATGTAATACAGGGTCTGGCTTATTTCTAGCGCATACTTGGATGAACAGAAAGAACGAAGAATAATAGACCTCGGCAAAGTAAATAAAAAAGTGAATACTTTGAGTCATGACGTACCAGGCGATGCGAGTATACCCATGTACATGTACGTATAAAGGATAAATATTTGTTAAGCCCTTGGCAGTGGTGCAGCTAAGGGGGGTGGTGGGGTGGGGCACGACGCCCCGCGGCACCCCTCCGCCCAATCACACACACACACACACACACACATGCACACACAAACATTAACGAAACCAAATAGGGGAATCCCTGAAAAATAAAGCAATACATAGAGGTTGCCCAACTCTATATAGCGATCGTGCCCCTGTATATAGAGTGCGCCACCCCCTTCCAAATGTTCGCCCCCCCCCCCCCCCGAAATACTTCGACCACGCCATACCACTGGCCCTTAGTTATGCTTATTTGACAATTGGAACCACTAATATGCCTTTATTGCAATTTAGCGAAGCATGAAGTTACAATGGAAATGGAATAGCTAGGCCACCATTATTCTCTGCATGTCATTTGTTTATCAATTCCTGTTCTTTATTTCATTAACGAATTGTTTAAATATTGTCCTTCTAACCACATACAAACTAGAAACAACCGTTGAATATAATCATTAGATATGACACAGCTTGTACTTCTTACTGAAACTAGCGGTAGTCATTTTTCAAAAGTAAATCATTATTCATTTGATATTACAGTGTTACTGGCGTTCCAAGCAAGTTCTCACGAACGTTGTTAGTGGACGATATTTCCTAGGGAAATTTGCCAGGGAAATAAGACGGGTGATACAGATAGGTTGGAGGAAAATTATGTGGAGAAGGGACCGATGAGGTGGTGAAGGATGATTAGTGGGATGTGGAGAAAGAAAGAGGAAGAGGAAGAGGAAGAGGAAGAGGAGAAAGAAGAAGAAGAAGAAGAAGAAGAAGAAGAAGAAGAAGAAGAAGAAGAAGAAGAAGAAGAAGAAGAAGAAGAAGAAGAAGAAGAAGAAGAAGAAGAAGAAGAAGAAGAAGAAGAAGAAGAAGAAGAAGAAGAAGAAGAAGAAGAAGAAGAAGAAGAAGAAGAAGAAGAAGAAGAAGAGGAGGAAGGAGAAGTATATTAGGGGTAGTAGGCCTATAGGAGGAAGACGAAGAAGAAAATGAAAAAAGAAGAAGAGATATGGAGGGTGGAGGATGACAGGGCGATTATGAGGAGAAACTGGGGAGGAAGAGGAGGAGGAAAAGGAGGAGCAGGAAGAGGAGGAGAATGTGACGGTACATGACAAACTTACATTCGCAGTTGGGCCCTACATGCTGTGATGTACATTTGCATGTTCCGTTGTTTACGTTGCAGGTCCCGCCGTTGAAGCAATCTATGTTTTGAGCACAATCCATTTCTGTTAAACAAAAATATAAATTAGAATTAGATTCAAATCATATTTAGAGGTACTGCGTCGTCAGACTTGGAATTAGCTCAGGCGCCATGTTTATGTTGTTGGTAAGACATGTAAGAGGAATCGTGTGTGAGCGCAATATACATACTGATGTACACAACTTTGTGAGATTATGTCAACATATAATACATTATAAAACAGTAATTGATAAATGTAAAATATTTTTGCATGAGTAGAATAATAAGAAAAAACTCGTAACAAATGAATGCTCTGGTTTTGCAGTTAAAAATAAGAAATTATATAAGAAATGTCACCCTGTCTAGTAATGCATGGTAGCTGAATCCTCTGAGAGCCAAGTTAAATGACAATAATCCACTTGACATGGTTATTTGGGACAAGTGAATATCATAGTTTCACATTCATCAACAATCGTTCATAGAAGCTGCATGGGTAGGAAGTCAAGTGCTTTTACAATTAATTCAACACTTGTCTATTATGTACGTTAATTTAAAGGGGGGACCACCAGGCAAAGAACAACACAGAATTACATGTTTTGGTACCGTTTTGTGATATCAAATAGATACCCAACATTTGCAAAGGGTTATGTAAATGATCATAAGCTATGCAATTTATTACCACCACTTACGAAACCATTATTAATTCATGGTTCCGTATGCGCCAAACATTTGTGAGTGCGGGTGGTGGTACCCTTAAGGAACAGACTCAGCCGATTGTATGATTATTGTGACCAGAGTCGACCATGGCACTCAGAGAGTTAATAGTACTCTCAGTATTGTACGGGGACCCGGTAGGAGGTGACGGCCTTTATGTGAAGGATCTGCTCAATGCCCAAGAGCCGCTTGGAAGGAATGCTCCCCAGGGAGTGGAGATGGTACACACACTGTGTGCTGGTTTGCATTGTATCCTATGACCGGGGTAATCATAGTGTAAATCGCCTAGAGATTGTTTTTTTATCATTATTAGGCGCTATACAAATCGAACCTATATAAATAAGTATTACTAATCATAGTGTAATCATAGTGCAAAGCGCTTAGAGATAGTATTGTATCATATTAGGCGCTTTATATATAAATCGAACCTATTATAGCCATTATTAGTATCTCCAAATCTAAGCAGTCGGTATCTTTCGACAACCAATCCATGCACTCGGTCTAGTCGTAAATCAAGACAGTTCCGATGGACTCCCGTGCCGCCTATATGCGGGCTATATGTCCCAACAATTATACAAATGAGATTGGGAATGGAACGAATATACACAGCAAACAAAAATTAAACAACTTTTTAAACAGCCAAAAACGCTGTTTAAGCCGGTCCCTCTAACAACATTGTTTAAAATTTTGAACAACCAAGCCGGTCCCTTTAACAACATTGTTTAAAATTTTGAACAACCAAGATAGGCTATCCTGGTTGTTCAAAATGTTAAACAATGTTGTTAGAGGGACCGGCTTAAACAGCGTTTTTGGCTGTTTAAAAAGTTGTTTAATTTTTGTTTGCTGTGTACAGTATATCCATTAACAGTATTGAAGCAAACATTGCTAATTGTGATAATGGGTAACGGGGAAGGGGCTATTACGAAACACATCAGTACTCGGCGACCTCAAATTACTACTCAACACTGTTTGAATCTTTTCAGATGCATTTCGTTGCCATTTTTAGTATCAAAATGTAGTACTAAATTCATAGGCTTTAATGTGATTCTATATAGTTGATATCAATCAGAACTACTGAACTCAACTTACATTTGGCATATCAACTTGATTGGTTCTATTAATAATACTATACATAATAATGACAATAATAATAGGGGTTATTAATACAGCAAATGTCATAGTGAGTATCTTTACTTACTTTGGTTTACTTTGGTGTTGAGGCTTGAAGCTTCAGCTTATGTGCCCCTCTTTACTTCATTGGATTCGCGTTGGTATGGGCAGTATTTCTGCGGGTGGTGCCTCCAATGATTTTCAAGTTCTGATTTGAACTTATTGATATCATAGTGTATCATAGTGCTTTATACTATAGTATCATTATTACCCCGGTTAATGGATACACACTACAATCATCAACACGCAAAGTGGTGTATAATTGATATGAACCATGTTCATGACATTGTTTATACTGTTATACTGTATTCTTAATGGAAGCGATTAATACCTGTACAGTGTATCCCATACCAGCCAGTTGGACAGATACAATATGGAGCAGCTTGGCCGTTGTCCGTGTAGCAAGAGCCTCCATTTTCACAGAATCCTGACGTGCATTGAGCTAAAAATGAAGAAAGTCCAACAAGTAAATATTATTTAGGTGAACAAAGTTTGAAAAGATAATCATAGTTTAGAGGTTAATGTTAATTCGAAGGTTAGTACAACTTACAAGGAGGTAACCCATGAAACATGTAAAGGCGCTACATGTACATAGCAGTTGCAGTAACAAGTGACCTCAGTGTGCATGATATGGCAGAATCATAGTATGAATGTAGAAAGAAAGGACACAAACAATTTAATAATATAATTATGTGAACAAAAGTTATAAAAGAGAATCATTATAGGTTGGTTAATATTAATTCGAATGTAATTTCAAACATTGAAACAACAATGAAATTCGGCCAAATTGTTGTATGCACTATAACATAGGCGTACCCAGGGGGGGGGGGGGGTGGGGGGGGGGTTGAACCCCCAGAAATGGCTGTTTTGGGGGGTTTGAAGCCCCCCCCCCCCCCTTTCCAAATTTAAGCCGGTTTCGAGACTACTTTTAAGCGGTCTCGACCGTCTAAAACCCAGTCTCGTTTGCCTTCGTTTGCTTGTCTTGTCTCAGATAACTTCAATTATGCCTCATGGAAGTTGCGTTGTCGACGTTCAGTTTGTGATGTGCATCTTCAAGGTGTGTTGGTTGCCATCAACAGCATGTCATCCTTGTCATTGTGGAGAAATCAGGTCTCCCTGCCTCGGTTGTCTCTTCTGTATCCTTCTTCGTTGCCATCACATCTGCGTTTTGCAGTTAAACTCCGTTCACAACTTCTCACTCAGACTTTTTTAACACAACGTCGTCTTGTTGTCCTTGGGAAGTGCCGTGATGGGACGTGCAGGCTTTGCTCTCTTGCTGTTGAAGACACTGTTCATCTTCTTGCAGCTTGCCCTGTCCTTATTTCTTACCGTTTGGCCTTTTTATGCCGTGTTCGCGCTTTGGGTCTCCCACCTTGTGCGCTCCTAGCTTTTAATGGAGGTGACCGGTGACCTTGACAATGAATATCCTTTTCCCCTCACTTGTCTATCCGCATTTCTATGGTTGCAATATATTTT
>JBAMJV010007160.1:0-139988 GCA_037951105.1 Echinarachnius parma
CCTTCAAAATTGTCGAGACCGAGACCAGGTCCGGTCAAAAATTTGTGAGGCTGAGAGTTGACCAAGTCCATTGGTTGGGAATCCTGTAAGCAGGAGGGAGGAGGGGGGGGGGGGGGGGGGGGAGTCAAATTTTCGAAGCCGAGACCGAACATTTTCGACAAATTACCTTCCGAGGCCGAGACCATCGATATTGGTGGGCGAGACCGCTAAAATTTGGTCTTGAGACCAGAAAAAGGGGGGGGGGGGAGGATAGGTAAAAAAAAAAAAACAGTAATTGTTTGGTTAATGGGGAGGGGGGATCAGACATTTTCGACATTTTACTTTTCGAAGACGGTTTATTGCCAGTCCGTTTGTAATATTCCGAAGGTAACTGTACCCCATCTGTTCTGTTTTCATTATATAATTGCTCAGTCTCCGAGCTCTACGGCAAAATAGCGCACATGCCGGTAGTTTCGATGGTTCCATTCTGTTATATCATTGCGCAATTGCAATGCATGCGTGCGTGATATGATCGCACGCTGCATGCATGCATCGCATGCACGCGCCGGCCACATCGTCGCGGCTCAGCGAACATAGGTCCTCTTTCGCGCAATACACGTGAATTCATAGGTGTGAGTTTCAATTTTCCCGAAGAATGACTCTTAATTCTTATATTTGCTATCATTTGATAACTTAAATCTTATGCAGTCGTATTATGTATTTTGTTAACTTCAATGTGTCATATTCTTAAGTAACATTTAAACGTCGATTTATTAATAAAATCACATATTTGTATTGGCATTTTCCTAAATCGCATTCTCTCTCGCATGCACAAATTGCATTGCACAGTGCACATTGCGTGAGTCGATTCAACTGCATGCACATGTATGAAGGTGTATTGAAACTTCGCGCACGAAAATTTCGAACTTTTTCAAAGTGTCGTAGGAGCAACAAAATTATTGTAATCTCAATGAAACAAGCATTAAAATACTCCCTCTATTCTGAGGATTCGATGTATGTAAAACATTTTCGATTTAAACTCACAATTCATGTGTTATTGGCCCGATTCCGTAACCATGTCATATCAACAAGAGATTCTCCACCGAGTACGGTAGTCTTGAAACTTCGCGCTCCATACACTTTGATACACTGCCATTGACTTAACACGCAATCCTGTGTAGCAAACTTTAACACGCATGTCAATGGGTGTGTGAAGATGCAAACTTTTGCGCGTATTAGCATCTTGGCACGCGCGCGTTGTCAAGCTTTCTACGGAGATTGCGCGATCCGAAAGTAAATTTGAAAGGAAGGACGAATAAAGGAGCATTTTACGCAGCATTTCGATAACAACAAGTCTGTTCTACGGGATGGATTTCGATTTAATTTGATGATTTTCTATTGTCCATAATTTATACACGAAAAAACACACAAAAAGTAAGTTTTTTCTCAAGAAATATCGATCTTTGTTTGCTAATTTTTTGGTTGATTAGTAAGTAATGTGTGCTCTTTCATTTGGCGTCAGAAAATTCCGTCGCCGTGTCCGTGTTCTAATGTTTGCGTACCGCTTATATGATGCGCGAAGTTTCAATACGCGCGAAGTTATAATACTTGTCCATACGTTGAGTGCCACCGTGCCGCCAAAAGTACACTCCCAAAATGTTCCAATTTACCATTTTTTTGTTTTGAGGCCATACGCCATGAGCATAGGCTGATTTGAGATGGTTTCCCAACCACTTTGATGTTCACGTCTACTTTAAATTCTAATGTTGATGATCATGAAAGTTGCGTTAAATAATTATTGCATGTGCATGTGAATGTGATGTGCCATGTGGATTGTGGGCTCGCCGATATGTTCTGTTTCGACTTTCGTGTTTGAATTTGATTTGTATGAATATGATTCTAATTCTATGAAGTATGATTTTTGTTTTTTCAAAATTTGGTGCTCCAACTTTCAAGTTGTGGCAATTGCAAAACTAGGCAAAGTGAAAATCATTTGAGAGTGATTCATTGTCGATTGTAATTCTAATTGATGTTTGCAACCAAAACGAGTATGATTGAGTGACCCCCGCAACGGCACCCTAAAACATTTCCGACAGTTTAAGACTTAAAAATCATTCACATTTCTTGAAATTGTACTCACATATTGAGAAAATAGTGCAGATTCCGATGCGATGATCAGATTTGCGATATATTAATTATATTTTGAGATATCGCCTTCGAACGCGCGCGTTGTTTTTTGGCTTCACGAGTTCGAAGTGTTTTTAATACCGGCACCCCCTCAACCCTCATTGACAATGCACGCAACTCAACATTTCTTGTGCGATGTTGGTATTATTTATCGTATTTACTTGTATTACTCGTAGCGGACGATCTACGCATTATTTCTCCTCAAAATTTCGACCAGTTCAGTTTCTAATGGTAGCGCGCATCATCTCATGCGCGATTTTTTACAACACGCGCAAAAACAAATATTACGCGGGGTGCCGATATTAAAAACAGTGCCGATGTGTACTAGTGTAGTACACCTACCATACATTTTTTTAGTAACGTTTATGGAAATGATTGAACTTTTTGAAGGCTGAAGCCTGAAGCCTTCCCTGGCTGATGTTTCTACATGTTCTAGGAGACTTTTAATTGAGTCTTGTCTTTTGACTCTTTGACTTTAGATAATTGTTAACATTATCATTAATATAATTTATAAATGGGTTGGGTATTTTGTCAAAGGCCAAGCATGGCCAACTTTCCTGCCACACAACTTCAAATCAAAAGTTTAAGAATTCAAGTATTCAACTTCAACTCAGTCAAGATGTGACTTTGTCACAAGTTAAACTAAGTAGAGAAAAATATAAAATCTGGCAATTCTTCTCTACTACATCTCTAGCTAAGCCCATGGCGTTGTATAATGTGTGTGTGCGTATGTTGCAAGTTAAATCGTCGTTTTATTTTGAGTGGATTTTTTTCCCCTTGTAATGAAGTGAACTATTATGGTTTTTGGCAAATAAAAAAAAGAGAGAAGTGTGGGGGGGGGGGGGGGGCATGCCCCGCTGCTTTTGTGCATCTTCTTTCCTTCTCCGGCAGTACCCAGAATGGCAGGTACCCCTTCCTCTCATTTCCCATCATCTTCTCTCTTGCTTTCTTTTTTGTTATCTCCTGGCCCTGGGAATACTAAATCGATCATTTTATTTTGTTATCTTCGGCTCTCCCAGTTTGTCTGGTCTTCATCTCGACTTTGTTCTTGTTTTAGTTTAGCACCATTTTTCCTTTTAAAGGAACTAAAGAATACAACATTTTCCATGGCACTTATTCCATAGTTGATGACTTGTAAAACTAGGTCTGCACAAATAAAAACTCAATGAAAATAAATGGCTAATTTTCTGATTCCAAATCTCACTTTGCCAGTTTAGGGTCCAAAATCAACAGCGTGATTGACACTTAATCGGTTTATGACGTCAATTAGAGAATTTAGAGAGGCGTCGTGTACAGAGACTATGTTCTTTAGATGACGCAAGGTCACACGAATTTGGCGATTCAAAAGGGGCGTTCCCAGGACAATTAGATATTTACTAGTTACCCCAAAATTGATTGATTTCATGGGAAATGACTGCCAAATTCTTTTTCTTGAGGAAAAATTACATTTTGAATTAGGCTATCTAGACGCTGTAGTTCCTTTGATAATACTAATAATAATGGATATTTATATGGGCAATTCCATGATTAGGTGGACATGACCCCAAAATTTCAAAGTGTCTTTTTCTTACATTTTTTGGTTGTATATGATTAAAGACACATCAAAATTACTGGAAAGGTTATTTATTTTGCTTTGACTGTGGTAAAAGTGGGTTAAAATAGCGAATTTATATTGGTTATATTTTCCTGTGTTATTTCTAATGTAAGTTAAGAAAAAGTTGATTAAGCCATTATGAGCATGAAAATACACAAGACCTTACAAACTTATCATATTTATTTAGTGAGTACAATGCTCTAATAGATTTATCATGCAAAATTAAGAATCTGAGTTGCTTATGCCAACAGTGAGTGAAATTAAAAACCATTGGTATGCCATGTAACGTTACTAACCAAAACATGGATTTATTTTTCTATAGAGAGAATGCAATGCCTTATAATATTCCTACTTCAAATTTTTCTCTTCCAGGCAATGCTCTATCAAAATTAAGGAACAAATTTTACAAATATTATATGATGTATTAATTATAAGCAGTCAAAATCTGTAACGTTACTAACCATGTAACGTTACTAACCAGTCTATGATACAGAGTGTAACGTTACTAACCATAACAACAGTGAAAGAGACACTTATAAGCTGGTCCTAATCAAAAGTGAGTGAAAGGATATGTAAAGTAAGACAAAAGAGGCCACTTTAGAACAATGGATGATCAATTTTTTTTAAGTAATGTGAGTTATTCAACCATGTGCAGCATCCCATGTGTGCAGCATCTCATATCTATGCTCTATGCAAGAACATGTGCAGTATCTGATGTTCAGCGCGAGCAGTATTTTAGTGTAAACTCCTCATAAATCTTTCTCCTGGAAAGTAGTCATTGGAAAATATAGTTGACTCTACTTTGACGAGCAGCGACCTGTCTTTGGTAAGTTGAATTATTGTAGTAATTATAATCTTAATTATCATTTATACCCTATATCAAGGTATTTCGTTGTACTGAATACACTGTGTACAGTTTACACTGATTAATGATAATGATATATATTGTATTTACAGTGAAAACTAATATATTGATATAAAACAAATATATTGTAATGGATTACATAAACTTACAAGTGTATATTTAATGTAATTACACTGTCCAGAGATGTTTAAATGTTGGTGTGTTTTTAGGGGTGCATTATGATTAGCCATGTCGGTTGCCATAGAAACTTGTATGTAAAAAAAACATCTTTAGTGATGAAGCACTTGCAAAAAGTAGTATTTTAATTTAGTGAAAACTTCTAAGGGATACAACAAGAATCTTAAAACCAATTTTGTGACTGAAATATTTTTACAGGTATACTATATTTGTAACAATTGTTTTATCTCATTTGTTTGTGTCATGTGGGAACTTTCCAACACTCATTCAAGTATTCTACTCTGCAATATGATGCAGAAAATGTTCATCTTAATTAATTACTACTTGCCTATCTTTTAGTTCATGAATACATTATATTTTGTTTTTATTTATTTTTCTATCTGTAGGTCATGAAGCAAAACCAATAGTGAACTTGAAGAGGACTGGCAAGTATGAGGAGTACAAAGATAAGAAAGCAGTTACCATGAAGAGGAGCTGGGAGGAGAAAAAGATGCAAGAACATTCCCTACCAAAATGTGTGCAAAAACAGCTCCAAATCAAGAAGAAACTAGCTACAAACAAACATCTCTTTTTAGAATTCTATCTCTCCAATGAGTTTTGTATTAAAACACACATAATTATTTTATTTACACAAAGCTACATGTATTTGAATTTGATACTATGAACAAAGTACTATTTAAAGTTTTTGTAAGAATCCAAATGTAACATTAATTGGATTATTGAACAAGTCAACAAATGACCATTTGGATTGATAGATCTCTACTCAATATTTGCCTGCTAAAATACTACAAATATTGAATCTAAATGCTTGCAAATAAACAGTTAACTGGTATTACAAATTATGCATTATTAACCTACCACTTGATGAACTTTGGTGAACTATGGAATGTATCGGATAAGATATGTTTTCAAACAGTTTTCATGTTTCAAGTTGTGAGTTAAGAGTTTCTAGTTAAAGAATTTAAAAGTTAAGAGTAATATGGATAGTTATGTTGATTTACTTGTAATTCCTAAGTATTACTTGTGATTTTGAGGCGAAGGGAGGGTAAAAAAATGATGTTTGGTAACTTTTACCTTTGCACGGACAAAGTGTAACGTTACTAACCGTAACGTTACTAACCATGATTTTGGAGCCTAATGAAAAAAATATGAGTCAAGCTGCTTTAATTATTGGCTGAAACATGTGCCAACTGACTAGAAGTAAAATGAATATGGCACTTTGTTGGAATTATCTAAGGTTTTAGAAGACTTCTCATTTGAAAACATTGATTTTTTTCCCATGTCCTTTTTTTGTAACGTTACTAACCGACAATAAAAGTTGCCATGGCGACGCGAATATTATTTCAATTGTGTTCATTTTTTTTTTGTATTATAGACCTTGGGTGGGTGAACATGTTGTAACATGATTGTGACTTGAAATGAATAGATGGTGGTGTTATAGTAGAATATGTTATGAAAATATGCTCTAAATGTAACGTTACTAACCGTGGAATTGCCCATATAGTGCTATCCCCGTAAGGATCGTAGCGCTGTAAACTTGACTAATATTTATATAATCTTTCTCTTGCCCTCTCACTCTCGCGTTATCTGCTGTGATAAGAATACTGATCATCATCTTATTTTGTTATCTTTGGTTCGTCCAGTTTTCTTGTCTTTAAATCAGCTTCGGCGAATCCTTGAGTCACAAGATGGTCAGGGAAGACAAGACCACATGGAAGTCCAACTACTTCGTCAAACTCATCGTAAGAATCACATTTTGATCACTTTTCCTTGATAAGAAGGTACAATGGTATACAATGTACACAGGGTGCAAGTAGTGATGCATGGTACAAAACGCACTGAAGATCAGAATAGAACCCTTACAATTATACAGTGGAACTTCGTTATAATGAGCTCCCATTCATAATCCCTTTTCTTCAGTAACAATTGGAGAGAATACAGGGGCCCTAAGTGACTTAGTCCACAAAAATGCCCAAAGGAGCTCCGATATAACGAACCCTCTTTATGATGGTAATTTTGCAGGTCCTCTAGAGGCTCCTAGCACTTTATTTTGTTCTGTTTTTGTTTTCTCCCTGGAGATATAAACTGATGTTTATCTTCCAAAGGTCCTTGTTACAACGAGCTTCCACTGTATATCGCCCGGTCAGATATCAACGGAAAGCGGAAACGAATGCCCAACGAATAGAAAATTTGCGAAATGAAACTATCCGGTGATGAGAGTCGTCTCCATTGCTTTATGTACAAAACATAGAACAACGTACATCACCGGACAAGGAACGGACAAGAAATGAATATGAACGAATGGAAAATTTAGCTCTCCGTTTGACGTCCGTTTACGCAATCCGTTGATATGTGACCGAGTTAATAAGATAACTTTCAGGGCTAGCAATTATGCTACCAGTTTACTGCCAACTTATGTGATATTGTTAGTTTCATCTCTATTATTATTTGTTTAAAAACCAGTTGTACAATATTGGTAATGATGACACCAGGGCGTGTTGCCAGTGTGCTGCAAATAGCGCCCTCATGGCCAGAAATGGCTGAACCCATTGAGGGCCAGCACCACACGTTGACCAATAGCCAGCCCACACCTGTCTGAACCAAGACCAAGGCAAATTTAGCTCTTATGCTAGTATTGATATATAATGCCAATATAAAATTCTTCAAATACCAATTTCAATCTTTATGTAGAACAGGGGGGGGGGGGGGGGGGGGGGGGTGTTGCATAAAGACTTGTGATTAAATGCAAGTCAGAAAATTCTCTGTTTAAATGCAGAATGCACACATCAAGTTGTCAAAAGTGCATATTTACTTGCATTTAATTTCGCTTTGCGATTGATTGCAACTCTTAATGCAACGCCCTGAGTTGTGTGCAGTCCAAAAGAACAACCTGATCATTTATAACATGATTTAGTGGTACCCATTTGTTTACAGTTGGCCATAAGGCCATATGTATGCATTGTACTTCATAAGATATTTTTACTGGTTATTGATTATTGTCATCCCATTCAGGGATAATCCTTAAACAATGGCATTTGTTTGTTCTATGTAGGATGCATATTAATGTTATAAACAATATTGCATTGAACAGGTTCTCTATTTTGAAATACATTGACATTTGCAATACTTTGACATTGATCGACTTTTCCCCTCAGGAATGTCTGGATGAGTTCCCCAAGTGTTTCATCGTGGGCGTGGACAATGTGGGCTCCAAGCAGATGCAGACGATCCGGGGCTCCCTGCGAGGACACGCCACCGTCCTCATGGGCAAGAACACCATGATCCGAAAGGCCATCCGGGGTCATCTCGACAACAACCCAGATCTCGAGAAGTAAGTCGTATGTTCCTTGCCAATAAGTAGAAATGATGCTAACGTCAGTTCAGGTAATCTAAGTAAAGAGCAGTGCATATCTGCAAGGCCACGCCACCGTCCTCTTGGGCAAGAACAACATGATCTGCAAGACCATCCGTGGTCATCTCGACAACAACCCAGATCTCGAGAAGTAAGTCTAATGTTCCCAATAAGTAGAAATGATGCTAACGTCAGTTCAGGTAATCTAAGAGCAGTGCATATATCTGCAAGGCCACGCCACCGTCATCTCGAGAGCAACCCAGATCTTGAGAAGTAAGTTATCTTTCTTGACTCATAATTTCATTCATTTAATCATAATCAGGCTGGGTTATGTTGGCAATGCTATAGCCTGGGGGCAGGGTTGAAGCAATAAGAAGTAAGGGGTATTGCATAACCGAGGTCAAGCCACAAAACTCCTGGCCAAGAACACCATGATCCGCAAGGCCATCCGCGGTCATCTCGAGAACAACCAAGATCTCGAGAAGTAAGTCTGCAATGTTCCCAATAAATACCCGAGCCAGTTTTGCTAACTAGCCTAAGAGCAGTGCATATCTGCAAGGTCATTACACATTTACCAACTAGTCTAGTATCATATACCACTATTTTCCTTCCCATTGCAGGCTGCTGCCGCACATGAAGGGCAATGTTGGCTTCGTCTTCACCAAGGATGACCGGACACATCATTTCACCGCAAGAAGTTTAAGAAATTGCCGCCTCCTGTGGACATTAAGAGCAGACAACAGTGGTCCATAAAATATTGTTTTTATAATTGGGAATATTCAATAGGAAATAAGCGACTAGCGATGGCAGGAGTTATGCTCTCATCACATTCAGTTAGCATAAATGATTTGATTTCCTTCCCCATTAACAACTAATTCATGTACCTATTTGCTCCTTCCCGTTACAGGCTGCTGCCGCACATGAAGGGCAACGTGGGCTTTGTCTCACCACGGATGACAATCTTTTACCTTTACCAACTAGTATCATGTACAACTATTTTCAACGTGGGCTTTGTCTCACCAAGGATGACAATCTTACACCTTTACCAACTAGTCTAGTAACATGTACCACTATATTCTTTCCCCTTGCAGGCTGCTGCCGCACATGAAGGGCAACGTGGGCTTTGTCTTCACCAAGGATGACCTGCTGGAGATCAGGGAGAAGATCCTGGTAAACAAGGTAAGGAAGTCATTCCTTGAACCAGGGCTGGACACTAGCGCTTGACCAATGGCCGGACACTGACGCTTGACCAATGGCCAGACACTAGCACTTGACCGAGGGTGTGCCTGTCTTGCAAGCCCCAGATTTATTCCGATCAGATATATTTATCAGTATTTCAGCTGTTTCTGAACCGATGATGATCAAAAATTATATGCTCTTTCAAATTGTACACTTTTTTCCATTATCTCACAAAAGATATTTTGTGCAGCGCCCTCTACACCAAAACTGAACTACCCCTTCACGAGATGATCTTATCATTTATTTATTGTGTATGAATTTGATTCCAAGTAAATGTTAGTTCTTTTCATCAGGTTGCTTCCCCAGCCAAGGCTAGTGTCATAGGCTTTATCAACACCCATTGATTTAATCATCGATGCCCAGAAGACCGGTCTCTGACCTAAGAACCCATTGATTTAATCATCGATGCCCAGAACACCGGTCTCTGACCTAAGAACCCATTGATTTAATCATCGATGCCCAGAACACCGGTCTCTGACCTAAGAACCCATTGATTTAATCATCGATGCCCAGAACACCGGTCTCTGACCTAAGAACCCATTGATTTAATCATCGATGCCCAGAACACCGGTCTCTGACCTAAGAAGACCATCTGAAAATGGGTCTTATATGATATATGCTCGCATCATTTATTATTGTGTATTATTTGGTTTGCTTTGTTCACCAGGTTGCTGCCCCAGCCAAGGCTGGTGCCATTGCTCCCATTGATGTGTTCATTGAAGCCCAGAACACCGGTCTTGGACCTGAGAAGACCTCCTTCTTCCAGGCCCTCTCCATCGCCACCAAGATCGCCAGAGGAACCATTGAAATCCTGGTAAGTAGGACCGGCAGGGGCAAAACTCATATTGTAAACATTATTTTCGTGCGATTAACATTTCGCGCTGAGTGACACAGAAACACATTCGCAGATGTTTTAATTTTGCGGCCGAGCAAGTGTTCACACGCATTGCGAATCGCGGGTAAATCATGGCCAAAGTATTAAAACATTGATAAGTTTTCTTTGTTTGGGACCACCAGATTCAAGTTGGGCGCCACTAGAACTTGAGAAATCTTGTTACCCTCCAGACGTGACCACTAGACAAACAAGTAGCATTATAATTAATTGGATTGTATTGGGTTTCTCTGCGAATATTTGCTATTTAGCAAACATTGAATATTGGTAATGATGACACCAGGGCATGTTGCCAGTGTGCTGCAAATAGCGCCCTCATGGCCAGAAATGGCTGAACCCATTGAGAGCCAGCACCACACGTTGACCAATAGCCAGCCCACACCTGTCTGAACCATTCACCCGTTCCCTTCTAATTTCTGAAATTCCCATAGACTACATAGCACACCAGGTTCCCTAAGTCAATGGATTATCCTTTATCAGAGCATTTCTGTTCTTCTGGTTCCTTGTCGGGACTAATATTCCCTTACCAGAACCCACCAAGTTTTCTGCGACAACCTGTGACAACAACAGCTGTTCTGTGTCAATCCTTGCATTTTGAAAGGTGTTTTTAGTGAGGGCTAATGCCACATTGTTCTGGCGATGAATTTGTGAAGTTGTTTATCGGTATCTTCCCGACTCTGAATTTACTAATTTTATGTTCCATCAATTCTATGACACCCTCTCAAGGGCAGCTAAACTTTCTAATTTCCGAATTGGGCCTTCAGGGTGGTGTTGAATATAGAATTTTGATTAATCGTAAAGTTGTGATTGATCTAAAGTCAGAAAACGTGCACTTGAGCCAATCAGATTTGTGCATTTAGGCACATTTTCTGACTGTCGATTAATCGCAACTCTGTACACAATACCGCCCAGAACTCTGGTCTGGTTGTCAACAAAAATTGTTAGGGCTAGATCATAGATTGCTAAATGTGTAAGGGGTATTAATATGCTAGTAAGTAACTTGTCGAGTTTGATTTATTTTTTACTTCAGAACCAAGTTCATCTGATCACGAAGGACGAGAAGGTCGGAGCCTCCGAGGCCACGCTGCTTCAGATGTTGAAGATCTACCCCTTCTCATACGGTCTGCAGATCAAACAGGGTAAGAAACTTCGAAGAAAAAGACAAGACGATTTGGATAGTTAATTTGAGATGATTTATTAGCATTTATCTAGAATTTAGAAGTTGAATGATGCAACAGGGATAAGAAAATGGGTTGTATAGCATTATTCTTATTGTATGATTGACCATTGCTCTTTGAGGCCATGCTGCTTCGGATGTTGAATATCTATCCCTTCTCATACAGTCTGCAGATCAGACAAGATAAGAAAGTTGGGGATTAGACACAACACAAGTACAGAAATAGAGAGTATTGTTTAAATATTACTAACATTGAACCTGTATGTTAAACACTGGTAATTAATCTTGAGGCAGTGCTGATGAAGGTGTTTAGTTCAAGATCTACCCTTGTCATTGTTTATACTTAAGTTCAATAACTATTTGACCTACTTTTTCTGAAGTTGTCAAAATTGTCCCACTTCTTGCCTGACAGCTCTAAAATACCCAGTAAGGCTATCAAGCAGGATAGGAAGTAGATTCATTTATTGCATTTAGTTGTAGAGTGCCCTTTCAGCCTGGGCAAGTTACTCGATTGCCACCAGTCTGGCATTTAAATAACATTTGCCCTGAGATTTACCAACACAGAGTTGTCTCGGCCGAGTAACTCTGTCCTCCGAAAAAATAATCCACAAATGTGACCTTACACCACAAAACGACCAATAAGTCGGGGAAAATGATTATGCTGATTTTCACATGACATTACAGTAGAATTCATTACCTTTAAAATGGTATATAATTTGTCATATTCAGACAAGGCAAACCCTCTGAAAATTAGCGCCAACGATTTGTAAAATGGCTGAAGCAGCTTTAAAACAAGGGAGAAACGGGCCACTTCAAAGATCGGCGTCCATTCAAGCACTGTATATCTGATAATTTTTATTCGATGAAAATACATATTTAAACATGATTTCTGGCAATCAAAATTTCACAGAAGGCAGGTTAAGATACCTTCCTTCAACAAATACAAAAATCCTGAATCTCATATTTTAAACCAAATTTGACTATTTCAGCTAATAACAGAGAAACTATATTCGCGACATAACGGTCGTTTTGTGGTGTAAGGTCACAAATAATGTTAAAAAGCCTGTAAATGTACAATTTTTTTCCTTTTTTGTCTTTGATGTTTTATTATCAGTGTACGAGGCTGGCTCTGTGTTCCACCCAAGCATCTTGGACATCACAGACCAGGACATCTACAATCGCTTCTCAGCCGGCATCGCCAACGTCGCTGCTCTGTGTCTGCGCATCGGCTACCCCACGGCCGCCAGCGCCCCCCACTCCATCGCCAACGGCTTCAAGAACCTACTCGCCGTTGCTGTTGCTACGGAGATCGAGTTCCAGCAGGCTGAACAGGTAGGGAGCATGATGCTGTCTTTGCTCTTCCACCTAGCGCTCACAAATTAATGGGATCTAGGAACTTTGTTGCAGGAGCAAAAAGTGATGAATGGTTGATTAAATGTATATTTTGTGATTTGTGACTGGCTATAGCAAAACCCCGTAAAAATAAAAATGTTGATCCCATGAATGATTGATTGGTCATAGTAGAGACAATATCATGTCTCCTTTATTCTGCACATGTAGAGAGATGCAGTCTCGGTTCTTAAAAAGGGCATAAAATAAGGATGCCAGTTATAAGGCAGCAAAATGAGATCATGAGGGTTTTGTTTTATCAGAGCTCTTTGTATTGAGGTTCGACTGCATGTCTTCAAGTTTATTGGGGCTATGATTATATCTCATCTTCCTTCCTTTCTCGGGCCAAGGCATTCCTTGCAGACCCCTCTGCCTTCCTTGCAGCAGCAGCTTCAGCCACTGCTGAGGAGACCAAGCAGAAGGTTGCAGAGATTATCAATATTACTAGGCGCTAAATTACGTATTGAATTAAGATTTAATTATCTCTTCCTTTTCCTCCCGCAGGCCAAGGCATTCCTTGCCGACCCCTCAGCCTTCCTGGCTACAGCAGCTGCAATATAAATTGGGATCATGAGGGTTTTGTTATATCAGAGCTCAATATATTGAGGTTTGACTGTATGTCTTCTTCAAGATCATTGTGATTATATCTCTTCTTTCTTCCTCCCGCAGGCCAAGGCGTTCCTTGCCGACCCCTCAGCCTTCCTGGCTGCAGCAGCTGCATCAGCTCCGGCCGCTGCTCAGGAGACCAAGCAGGAAGAGGCCAAGAAGGAAGAGTCAGAGGAGGAATCTGACGACGACATGGGCTTCGGTCTCTTCGACTAGCATTCCACGCCATCAACGTCCACTTCCCTTCAAGCTCTCACCACCCACACCAATATCTCTCGGCATTAATACCCTCTGGCAAAACTCTGGGATGTTACCATCTTACATCCTTGTTTGTTTATCAGACTATTTGGACAAAAAGTCTGGAATTTTACCATCTTACATCCTTGTTGTTTGTTTCTCAAACTCTTTGGATGTTATTTTTATAAAGTCTTGGATTTTACCATCTATCCTCACTGTTTGATTATGTCTGCAGACTCGTGTGACTTATCACATGTGATTCATACACTTACATGCTTTTTAATAAAGATTTAACAAAATATTTTTTAGAAGGATATTTTGGGACCATCCATCTCCAGCTGCACAAGCAGTCTAGCCAAGAAAAATGAATACTCCAAACAACTGAAATGGTTAACACTCTACCATAATGCAATGAAGCTTACCCGAGATGTGATGATTGAATACTTGGGGTGAACATCCACAAATTTTGATTTGTTTGACGAAGAGGACAATAAAATACACGCATTGATTAAAAAAAGATATATATTTTGTGAATTTGTGTATATTTGTTGTTGTTATGGCCTGACTTGGCATTGAACTCGGGGGGGGGGGGGGGGGGGTGTTTCACAAAGATCCTAAGTTGAACTTACCTCTAAGTTGGAATTAAACATTGTGGAAACCCGTTAGTTTCTATTAATTTTTGTTGGTAAAGTTCTTTTAAAAGGCATAAAATGTTGATACAAACCATTAATTTTGTATTATCAATATTTCATGTTTTTGGTCTGGGGGGGGGGGGGGTGTTTCACAAAGATCCTAAGTTGAACTTACCTCTAAGTTGGAATTAAACATTGTGGAAACCCGTTAGTTTCTATTAATTTTTGTTGGTAAAGTTCTTTTAAAAGGCATAAAATGTTGATACAAACCATTAATTTTGTATTATCAATATTTCATGTTTTTGGTGTAAAATTTATGAAAAGTCTAAAATACTTGTTTTGCTTTTGAATGTATTTTATTCCAAATCTACAAATGGCTTTCCATAATTTGTATGTCCAACTTAAGTTAAGTTCAGCTTAGAATCTTTGTGAAACACCCCCCTGAAACCACATTATACTACGTAATACCATTTCGGGATTACGTTCATATGAGACCCCGTCAGTGCGCATGCGCTAATCCGCAATTCGTTGGTTATAGCGACCACTCAAAGGAATGTTAGACAGTTGCTATAACACTGTTTATCACTGCAGGGGATCCCTGTCAGTGGCCACTATAGGCAGGGTGGCCACAAACACAGGTTTGACTGTACATACACAATACCATATATAACACACATTTACACAAAGGCTACAGACGAATGCTACAACACTGGACAAGTTACACCAAACACATACACACATTCAGTGTTGCACGGAATGGGCACACACTACATAATACAGTGGAACCTCGTTATAACGAGGATCTTAGGACCATGAAAATTACCTTGTTATATCAGGTTTCTCATTATATCGGGGTAAAAAAAACAAGGCAATATAAAGAGCTGGGACCAGCGAAATTACCTTGTTATAATATAAGAGGGTTTTGTTATATCCGACCTCTTTAACGAGGTTCCACTGTATCGCACCCAATTACACAAAGGCTACAGAGGAATGCTACAACACTGGACAAGTTACACCAAACACATACACATTACACACATTCACAGTGTTGCACTGATTAGGCACAGACTGCACTGACATTCTCCAGATTTTTACTGTGTATACATATTAAGTACATCTCCAGGGGAGTGTTGCATAAAGTTGCAATACGTGCCTTCGCAGTTGCGATCGCAAGAACACGTGACAAAATTCTAGTACGGAAGAAGATTCACGATCAGCTCTTCCATAGACTAACACGGGATTTTGTTCTCAAATCAACTCGCACAGGATCCAAAATTTGGCAGAGATTTTCTTTTATCCAAGTATTATTTGTAAGGTAAGAAACCAACGTTTATGATCCTGTATTTTTATAACGATCCTTCAACAAATAATCCTTATAAAACGACGTTAAGTCGGCTAATAAGAGTGGGGCCCTGCCCAGTCCCATCTGTTCAAATGTGTGTGGAGTGCATGTGTGCGCCCGTATTTTGCGTCGGTGACTTGCCTTTTCCAGCTGCCAAACACTCCCAAATGTGCTTTAAAATTAAACCTATGCCTCACGGTTTCATACACCTGAGACATTCATTTGGTTAATTAATTTCTACCTAAAACACGTGTTTTGCAGTTGGAAAAGTAAAGTCACCGACGCAAAATACGTGCACTCGCACACATTTTAACAGATCGGACTGGGCAGGGCCCCACTCTTATTAGCCGACTTAACGTCGTTTTATAAGGTTTATTTGTTGAAGGATCGTTATAAAAATACAGGATCGTAAACGTTGGTTTCTTACCTTACAAATAATACTTGGATAAAAGAAAATCTCTGCCAAATATCAGATCCTGTGCGAGATTAATAATGTTGATTTGAGAACAAAATCCCGTGTTTAGTCTATGGAAGAGCTGATCGTGAATCTACTTCCGTACTAGAATTTTGTCACGTGTTCTTGCGATCGCAACAACTGCGAAGGCACGTATAGACCGCTTCTGTAATGTATGCAAATAATATGCGTATGACGTCAGACTCCCCGTTGGCAAGCTGAACAATAGTAACTAGGTCCGGCAAGCTCCGGCAAACTTAGCTTGCCGGACCTAGTTACTATTGTTAAGCTTGCCAACGGGGAGTCTTGCGTCATACGCATATTATTTGCATACATTACAGAAGCGGTCTATTAATCACAAGTCCGAAAATGCGCACTTGAGCCTATCAGATTTGTGCTTTTAGGCGCATTTTATGACTCGAGATTAAATAAACTAAACTCTCTATGCAACATCCCCCTGAACCTTCAGGGCTCCATTTCATGAAAGGGTCTTATCTGAAGACTTTAACTGTCCCAGGACTATGACTGAATTACATACATACGACAGATGTACATTGTATGTACCAAATTCAGTCAGTCGCTTGACAGTTAAGACGGGTCTTTTAGAAAAGACCCTTTCCTGAAACGGTGCCTTGAAGCCCTGCTAGCTTAAGTTTCATAATTATTAAGTTTTCAAAACTTGTCCCCATCATTCAAAAATAGATTTTGCATGGAACTATTAAAACTGGCACGGTTTCACAGATCTCTGTATGGGCCCATGTTATACATGTATTTCCAGGGGCAAATTGTAAAAAAAAAAAAAAAAAGGGTTGATTTTGGTCAAGATGCCTATCCGATCTCCAGGGGCAAATTGTAAAAAAAAAAAAAAAGGGTTGATTTTGGTCAAGTTGCCTATCCGATCGGCTCAACTTCGCTCTTGCCAATTCAAAGCTGTGTGAATGCAATTTGCATCTTAAATTATTTTGTTACCTATGGCTAATTACATCATGCACTTTTCTAAAAACACTTATGTAATGAGTGACTGTTGACTTGATGGGCTTGAACCAGTACATGTACAGCGGAACTTCATTATTAAAGGGCTTCGCTGGATTGCGCTTGGACAACCTTTCAATTCACAGTCTCAAACAAAGTACAGTAATGTAAGGAAGTAGACTTAATCACTGCTGGTAGCAAATACCATTGATGGCAACCAAATTTATTAACAGATTCATTTAACGTGATTTACAGAACCACTTGAAATCCTGCAAGAGAAATTGTGAACAGTAACATGCTTTGCATATTCACAAAATTACATAAAGGGTTACTGTACTGTACTGAAATATGGGGAGGGTAGGTAAATGTCTGAATCTCCACACAGACGGCTTTGAAACCCAAGTTTGATGACCATGGCCCCATTGTTTTGTTACCTATGGCTAATTACATCATGCAAGAGGACGCTGCACTTTTCTAAAAACACTTGTACGTAATGAGTAACTGTTGCCTTGATGGGCTTGAACATGTACATCATCATAATGTATTATCTATGTGGTTATCATAGGCTTTCATGTTGATACCCCTTTTGTGGGATAAAGTAATACAACTGCAGTACATGTTTGCTTAACCTGTTCAGTCAAGACAGACTGATTTTGCTACAACATGTATCCTCCATAGACCAAAGCCTGAATATTTTTGGGACCAGTCCTGAACGGGTTAACATTATTAATATACAGTGGAACCTCTTTAAAACGAGGTCCTTGGGACAATGAAAATTACCTGTTTGTATCAGTTATCTCTTTCGATCGGTCAAAATACGAAAGAACAGAAAGAGCTGGCGGGGACCAGCAAAATTACCTTGCCATAAGATGGCTTTGTTAAAGCATAGCTCTGTATTAATAAGATTCAACTGTACAGAGAATCGGACTTGACTATGATACCACATACAGCGTAAAGGAATTTAACCTATCAAACTTGGGTTTAAAAAACAGTTGTCTTGCAATTCGACATGCCACATAGCCCACTCCAATGGGTAATTATCTAAACAATGTTCCTCAAAATTGTGTTGGGAACATTTTAACAGTTTATCTACTGCAGAGATGCCAGTTTTTCAGTCAAAAATTACTGAATTCATGCCCTGGTGAGGCCCTTTTGTACCATCTGAACAAAATCTTCAGGCTCGGGTTGTTGCCCACTGGCATCCCTGCCATATTTATGGAACATTCACAGCATTTATTCTAAATGCCCAAACAATTACAAATGCTCCAGACCACCAGAATATGAAGGTTTAATATTTAATACATTACTTTTTGTGTTCAAATACTATCATTATAAGAAGAACAATTAAATTATTTTTCATGTTTTACTTCTCAGCATCAAATACCTCTGAAATTCACAATGTTTATAATATGATACAAAATCCATACAAAATAATATGAACAAAAATCATCATCATGCAAAAAAAAACTCCAAAAGGGTCTCATGATAATAATTAACTAATAAAGCATATGAAGTCATGAAAAAAAACAAAAAAACATTTTCTTCCAACAACTGGCATAATTTTTACTTAATTACTTTCTTGTTCTTTTATAAAGAAATGTAACAAGTGATAATAAAGTATTACATGTACTGATTTATAAAAAGGATAATACAGTACCACTGATACAGATACAAATCCATGCGTAAAACTTAAAGGCTACACTCGAGTGTAAAACAAAATAATTTGCTAAATATTTTTTACATCCAAATAGTGAATGGATAGGAATTAGGGTGTAGGGATATAAAAACTCTTACTCTACCAACTACACACAAGTAATATTGGGGATTCCAGTTGGCATGCAAAGGCCTGAATTTGTACAATTTTGCACACAATTTCAGGTCAAGACTGTTATGTGAAATGAAATTACAATAAGCCCATGCTCGTAAGTTGGGGAATAAAATAAACACTCTTACATGTAGGGAACAATTACCACATCCACAGGTTCAAATTCAATGTACTAGATACACAAGGCTGAAAGTCTTTTCAGAAACAATTTCTAATTATGCCAAATAAAAAAACAATGTAATTGCAATAATTCTAGCTGGATCAGCCAACATGAACATTCAAATTTATAAATTTATACTTATCAGCCTGAATGATATCACCAATATTAATGATTGCAGGGATAAAAACGAACCCGATGGGATAGGGGTTTTCTAATTTGCCTCTCACTTGGTCTATGACGAGTTGTGTCTGCTAGCAAATCAGAATTTTGAGGAGGCCTATGAACAAAAGTAGTCATGCGGTTGGGATTCAGTTTACGGGGTTAAGTTTACGACCAGAGAAGTGTAAGAAACACTGCCAATAAACCTGTTTTATAAGTCGTTTTCAGTGCGGTTTATAAGATGGTGAAGAGTAAGTGAACTTATGTAGAGAGGTGAAGATATTCTGTATAACGTGAGCCATGAGAGTTTCCGCACCAAGGGGTGTTGCAGAAAGAGTTGCAATCGATTGTAATTAATTGCAAGTCAGACATTTGAACCAATCAGATTTACACGTTCAGTAAAATGTTCTGACTTGCAGTTAATTGTAACTTTAAAATAGATTACAACTCCTTGTGCAACAACTACCTACACTATATTATATTTATTTTCTTGGTGCAGTTGATGAAATTGCGACAAGATTATGAAGAGTAAAGGGGACATTCAGTCCAAATCAGTTCAAACAATATACATAGCTACTTCTGCCCTCTACACAGTACGAGGCTTGCTCTGTGCAGTCGACTCAACTGTGACACGATAGTTACAAGTAAATTTTCTAACATGTGACAAGGTGGAGATATATCCCGTCTAACTGGTATCCATGAGTGAGTCTCCGCCCCCTAGCGAAGAGTCCTTCTGGATGCTGTCAAACATGGTGGCCATCTCCGGGCTGCCCTTGATCTGTGCAAGGAATTCGTTCAGCTGCATGTTCTTATCTGTGGGAAATAAATAGACAGAAAACATTTGTAATTCATTTTCCAGATCAATAATTTTCTGATATTCTTCTTTTTCATCTGCAAGCCAAACCCTTTTTCTTTTCAAATCTAATTTTAGTATATTTGTCTCAGGACGACTCTTATTCAACTGCACATTATCACCTGCAAACTGAACACAGACAAAAATATTGTATTCATATAATGAATCTTGCACATTTTTATCTGCAAGAAATTAACACAACCAGATGTCTTGATCGATGCATCTCTGACAGTTTCATGACAGTCTATGGGGTTCTTATTTTTGTGCCAGGAACTCGTTCCGCTGCATGTTCTTATCTGTGTGGAATGGACACAAGAAAGAACTTGGGGCGTGTTCCTTGTCCACAGGTATTTCTTATTTCTCTTTTGATATCTGCAACCAAGAGAGACCTTTCGTCTAGTTCTAAATCTTTCATTCTAATCTCTATTTGCCCTCAATCTGGGCAGACAAGAAATAATGTAGCTGCTATAGGCAGGTCGTAATATTCTGATATAAACTCTAACCCTAATTTTCCATGAATAGAGGGAAAATAAAAATGAATACATAATGACTTAAAGGGACTTAGTAACATTGTCCAAATCCTCAAAATAAAATTTTCGTTCTAGCGGTTCCCTCATAACTTGTTGTATTCGTATTAACAATAAAATCATGGGACAGGTTTCGGTTTTTCAAATTTCCCTTTCGTTACAAAGATATGTACGATTGAAGTATTCAGATAAGAAAAACTCCGGGCGAGTTTTTCATCCCTGTACAAAGTGAATGCAGTGAGTTAGTGAATATCACCCAATATCACTTTGCATTTTCGCTCATAACTTGGCCATGCAATGTCCATTTGACTTGAAATTGTCACCCAATACCCTGTGGACATGTGAGATAACAACACTATACATTGCATCAACCCTTCATCACTTTTTGCACATGTCAACAAAGTTACTAGATCCCTTTAACACTTCCTAGGACTGCTTGCAAGACAGCCACACCCCGTGGCTGAGTTCAACTGTGTGAGTCAATTCAATCAAACTCAATCAATTGAAACTGAAACAAACTTGGATCTCTCTCTTACAGCTGAAAAGCAATATATCCAACAGGTTCAGAAAAAAAGGGCAAATACATTGATAAAGGAATGACTGCTATCAGGGACTGCTTGCAAGGCTGCAGCCCTCATGGCTGAGTGCTTCATATCAAACTGAATACAAATGAGCAAAGAAAATGGGATTCCAACGGGATTCGAACCCGAGACCTCCGGATTTGCTAGACCGGTGCTCTTACCGACTGAGCTATAGAAAACCCTCTGACAGCCTTCGTCCCAGAAACCCCTTAATTTCATTGCTCGTGAGGTCAGAAGCTACTATAAACCTGACATACACCCGGAGGATAGAAATCAACTTGGAGATATATGCGAGGGATCACCAAAGTGATGCAGCTTTTTCATATCAAACTGTATACAATCAAATTAAACGGCTAATGATACGGCAAATCTAATGAAGGGTTATGGACATCTGTGATCTGTGATCTAGGACCCCTTATAATACTATTTAATTATGATCTAGGACCCCTTATAATACAATTTAATTATGATCTAGGACCCCTTATAATACAATTTAATTATGATCTAGGACCCCTTATAATACTATTCAATTATGATCTAGGACCCCTTATAATACAATTTAATTATGATCTAGGACCCCTTATAATACAATTTAATTATGATCTAGGACCCCTTATAATACAATTTAATTATGATCTAGGACCCAGGCCTTATAATACAATTTAATTATGATCTAGGACCCCTTATAATACAATTTAATTATGATCTAGGACCCCTTATAATACAATTTAATTATGATCTAGGACCCCTTATAATACAATTTAATTATGATCTAGGACCCCTTATAATACAATTTAATTATGATCTAGGACCCCTTATAATACAATTGAATTGATAAGAGCAATATATAAGCATGGAAATACTAACCACTATCAAAGACTGCTTGCAAGGTAGCCACAAACCTCATGGCTGAGTGTTCAAACCTTATAATTCAATCAAATCTAATCAATGGACTTGGATCTCTATGGAAAACAGCTTAATAAATGACAAGCAGTGTTGGGTCCAAGACCAGAGGGTCCGAGATCAAGATCAAGATCAGACAGTCAGAGATCAAGATCAGAAATGTCTGAGATCAAGAACAAGATCGAGATTACTGATGCCGAGATCAAGATAGATCAGACAGTCCGAGATCAAGATCAAGACCAAGATCTGCAGCTCAAGATCGAGATCAGAACCTCTGAGATCAAGATCAGAAATGTCCGAGATCAAGAACAAGATCGAGATATCTGATGCCGATCTCGAGACTGGTCTTGAGATCAAGATCGATCTCGAGATACCCAACACTGACGACAAGTGATATATCCTTAGTAAAGAATATGAAGTATTAACAGACTAACCGCTATCAGGGACAGCTTGAAAGGCTGCCACAACCCTCATGGCCGAGCGCTTCAGTTCATCCTGTTTCTCAAACACCTGTTTCACAGAGTTGGCTTTGACCTTGGTGGTACAGGTATCCCTCAGAGGCTCAATCAACCCCTTCAACACTGTAACAGAGATCACACGATTGAATTATAATAAAGTAACGATTGACTTACCACTATCAGGGACGGCTTGCAATGCAGCCACGACCCTCATGGCCGAGCGCTTCAGCTCATCTTGCTTCTCAAACTCTTGTTTCACCGAGTTGGCTTTCACCTTGGTGGTGCATGTAGTTCTCAACGGCTCAATCAACCCCTCCAGTCCTGCAATATAAATCACATGAATGAATAAATTTGAGAAAAAAAATGGGGAAAATAGGAATTTATCATGTATATATTAGATGGATCAGGATGATTTGTTCTCAAACTCCTGCTTCACAGAGTTTGCTTTCACCTTGGTGGTACATGTAGTCCTCAATGGCTCAATCTATCCCTCCAGTCCTGCAATACCGTAGAACACCATCGTCAAGCACCCCCCAAGCACCTATACGCATCTTGCTTTTAAAGACGTTTCCATGAGATTCACCTCCATTATTATCCTCATGAATATTCCTCACCATTATTTGCATTCTTGATTAAAGTTTCCCATTTGGACAGAGAGCGGGCGCTCTTCAAAAGCAAGATGCATGCATATAGGTGACTGGAGGGTGCTTGACGATGGTGTTCTACGGTATACATATAATATAAACATGTGATTCTATTCATTTGTGTAAAAAGGAACTGACATAGATATAACAAAACAAGTTAATAGTATAACAATTGATGATATTTTATGGTAAAAGCTGTTGTGATGAACTATCCCCTGCTTACACATTGACATGTTGTCCTCAATGACTCAATCAAACCCTCCAATCCTGCAAGAGCAATTTTAAAAAAGCCAGAGATAAAAGCATATTCCTACATACATGTATATAATGCATAATCGTGCAAGCACTTTTCTGAACATGCTGTACAATGATAATACTTACATTCCCACATGCCTGAAATGAAATACAGTGACATAGCGCTGTCAATAATAATAATCAATTTAATATTTACTATATTTTCACAGCTCAGTTTGATAACAAATAATAAGTTCTTTGAAATAATACATTTGATCGATCACAAATATCAAAATGCTAATCCCTTGACATTGGGATTTTGTTTCCTCTGGTTGATGATTCAGACTATTAGCCTGGGATTTTAAAGGGGACCACCAGGCAAAGAACAACACATAATTATATGTTTTGGTACTGTTTTGTGATATCAAATAGATACCCAACATTTTGCAAAAGGCTTGCTGAGTGTTCAAACAAAGCAATTAATTTCCACCACTTACGGAACCACTACTATTTCCTGGTTCCATACGGGCCACACATTTGCGAGTGCGCCAATGCTATTCACGCATACGTTTGTAGACAATAGAATCCCAACTTCCCAAGCAATTCGTTCGCTCTGCACACATGACAGAATAAGGGAAGGCGTAAAAATTATACATAGTGGGCGGCAGCGGGATCCCGCAGTAGCCCGCGCGTGAACGATGTGTGCGACTCGGTCTCCTGAAATGCGTTCTGAACGATGCGTCATCGCACGCAAGAACAAAACGTGCATTTAATAACGCGCCCAAGCTGAGCGGGATGCAAATTTTGAGTGCGCGCAAAACCTTTCCAAGCGGGATCCCGCGGTAGGACGGTACTGCTAATAGCCCGGTCACATATCAATGGATTGCGCAAACGGATGTCAAACGGAGAGCTAAATTTTCCATCCGTTCTATACGTTTATTGTCCGTTCCTTGTTCGGTGATGTACGTTGTTCTAAGTTTTGTACATGAAGCAATGGAGACGACTTTCATCACCGGATAATTTAATTTCGCAAATTGTCTATTCGTTGGGCATACGATTCCGATATCCGTTGATATCTGACCGGGCAATAATTTTGATGCCTCCCCTAAAAGAGTACAACTTACTTTGTAGGATAGCATGGGGACTGAGTGTTGATAAAAGAGTAGAACTTACTTTGTAGGATAGCATGGGGGCTGAGTGTTGATAAAAGAGTAGAACTTACTTTGTAGGATAGCATGGGGACTGAGTGTTGATAAATGAATACAACTTACTTTGTAGGATAGCATGGGGACTGAGTGATGATAAATGAATACAACTTACTTTGTAGGATAGCATGAGTACTGAGTGTTGATAAATTAATACAACTTACTTTGTAGGATAGCATGGGGACTGAGGGTTGATAACCTGACCAGCATCAGGTAGGTCAGCATCTGCAAACATGGAGAATAGAACAGATCAGAATAAATGTTATTTACCTAGTAGTTTAATCCAGCAAAATAAAACAATTAATAAACATTACAAATGACAAATCAATTTTCTGTACCTTCCATGTCAAAAATTATAATAATAATCATATATTCTAGTGGTAAACGGTAAACTATGGTACCAAACGAAAACACATCAATAATATTGCTGTATTTGGATGAGTAGAAAAAGCATTTACTGATGTAATGAATATAATATACTTGATTTAAATAGTGCCTAATATGATTGATAATCATCTCTAAGCGCTTTACAATGATATTATTACAATGATGATTTGGTGGCCATGAGCCAATTTTTGGTGGCTGGCCCTTGGCCACCGCAGTATAGAACCTCATCTACCAGGCCTGTAAAGGTAAATTTGTAATTCTTATCATACAGACTACTTAATACAATTAAAAACTCAATCTACATATTCTTGTGTTTTGACCTTGACATCATAGTGGTCCAGCATGAACGTGGTTCAAGGACTCTGTAGCACACACCATCTTTCTTTGAAGGTACATGCATACTTGTAATTCTAATAGATAGACATACAATAGTCACACAGACTGTAATTAATTACTCATTACTTGGATCATTTTTTCTTCATCTATTTTGTTTGTTTACCTTGACATCATAGTGGTCCTTCAGTCCATCCTCAAGGTGATTACAGAACTCAAAGATGTCCAACCGATCTAGACACGACTCCAACAGGGTGTACATGCACTCAAAGGCAGCCTGCAAAGAATCAAAACAAAGAAATACAGTCAAAGCTATGTATAGTCAAACATGTCTTAGTGGCCACCTGTCTATAACAGCCAACCTGCCTATAGTGGCCACGAAACATGATCCCCTGCAGAGAAAAACAATGGAATGAACCTGTCTATAGAGGTCACCTGCCTACAGTGGCCACTTTTCTTACTTCCCTTCGGTGGTCACTATACACAGGTTTGACTGTATAATGAACACCAAAGGGAAACAAAAAATGTGGCCAATGTGGCCACTGCAGACAGATGACCTCAATAGACAGGTTCTAAGATAGTGACTCCAACAGGGTGTACATACACTCAAAGGTAGCCTGCAAAGATTGAAAACAAAGAAATGTATAGTCAACATGTGTGTAGTGACCATCAAAGGGATACAAGGAACATGGCCACTGTAGACAGATGACCTCAATAGACAGGATCCAAAAGAGTGTTATGTTCTCTTGAGTGGATCACTTCAGGGGGCCAGCTTGGCTGCTATGGACAGGTGACTGCTAGAATAGGTTTGACAGGGGATAAATTGATGAAACTTATTAAGACCATCACACAACACACATAGGCAAACAAGCACATGATTACTGAGCTCAAAGATGTCCAACCGATCTAGACACAACTCCAACAGGGTGTACATACACTCAAAGGCAGCCTGCAAAGAATGCAAACAAAGAAATGTATAGTCAACCTGACCATCAAAGGGATACAAGGAACATGGCCACTGGGGCCACTGTAGACAGATGACCTAAATAGACAGGTTCCAACAGAGTATTATTTTCTTACAAGGGATCACTTCAGGGGGGTGGGTTGGCTGATATGGACAGGTGACGGCTAAGATAGGTTTGACATTTATTAACCCTGATACACAAGCACACAAAACACATCTATAGACAAACGAGCAAGTGGTTACAGAACTCAAAGATATCCAATCGACAAGACTCTTCAAAGGTAGCATGGAAATAATGCAAACCAATAAATTAAATACAATTGAAACTGCATCTATAAATGAACAAGGAAAATTAAGCCTAAGCAGGGCCTGAAACTGCGATCTACTAAACCAATCGCCTGTGTAAAATGTGAGTCGGTATTAAGAGGCCTAACTTTCGATCCCAGCAGAATCGTCATCAGAGCAAAATTTTCAAATTATTCTTATCTAAAAATGATCGTCCTTACCTTCCTGGTGTCGAGTCCATCGTCCACTGTGTGTTTGAATGGACCCATCTCAACCTCTCGGATCAACTCTTTCTGTACAGGAAAACAAAGCAAAATATACACTTTTAACAAACAAACAAACAAAACAGCCATACAATATGCTTTGTACTCAATCTCTCGGATCAACTCTTTCTGTACAGGAAAACAAAGCAAAATATACACTTTTAACAAACAAACAAACAAAACAGCCATACAATATGCTTTGTACTCGATCTCTCGGACCAACTCTTTCTGTACAGGAAAACAAAGCAAAATATACTTTTGGAAAAACACACAAGAAGACATACAATATACTTCTATGTCTTATCATTCTGCAAACATGTAAACCATAAGGTCGTGATCTTTTAGATCCCTTGTTGACCATACATTGCGAGACAAATGAATATCACTAGCGATATTATTTTTGATACTACAGTATATCCACAATGAGTAATATATTTAGCATGTAAATCATGTTTCAATATAACAACTTGATGGATGATCTTCAACTGAGCGCAGTGAAAGGGCTGCCTCCTAGATGCGGGATATTTATATCAAGCACGAATTGACATGCGCTGAAACATTTTTCCATATTCAAGATTAATTAATTGCAATTAGTTGACTGGTTTTCAAGATTGCAATGTTGTTCTTTTTTTATAAATTTGTTTTTATCTTGATTGATGTTATTTTATTTCAACACATTAAAAACTCAAACAGTCATACTAATGGTTTTCAATTGGGCCAAGTAAAGGCATATGAATCAACATTGAATAACATATTACAAGAATGACAAAGTAAAATCAATGCATTACATATTAATGAGAAACTTTACTAGAGCTATTTCTGTGTTGATGTTGTCACTAACCTTGACTTTAGTCTCATTGTACAGGTGTGGTAGCATTGTATCCAATAGATCTCTGATCAGTGTGGGTTTGTTGTTGTTGTTTCTTACCTTGACTTTAGTCTCATTGTACAGGTGTGGTAGCATTGTATCCAATAGATCTCTGATCAGTGTGGGTTTGTTCTTGTTGTTTCTTACCTTGACTTTAGTCTCATTGTACAGGTGTGGTAGCATTGTATCCAGTAGATCTCTGATCAGTGTGGGTTTGTTGTTGTTGTTTCTTACCTTGACTTTAGTCTCATTGTACAGGTGTGGTAGCATTGTATCCAGTAGATCCCTGATCAGTGTGGGTTTGTTGTGGGCTGCGGAGTTGAAGGTTACCAAGGAGACGCGTCTGACGTTGAGGTCTGGGTCCTGCATGGTTTCCAGGAAGTCTGCGATGCAAGACTTGAGCAACGGGTCGATCGGCTGGGGCTGCAGGGAGAAAAATAAAATAGACGTTAATTTAAAATATTATTTATCTTATTACTGTATGCAAGGGAGAGCTCTGCAGCTGCCTACATTTTAAAGGGGACCACCAGGCAAAGAACAACACATAATTATATGTTTTGGTACCATTGTGTGGTAATAGAACACTTATTAAACGGGTCGATCGGCTGGGGCTGCAAGGATAAGGTTGGGTGTGATTCAAATCGTAAGTCTTGTCGTTGGGGTGATGTGCTGTTTGTGCCTTCTTATTTCATTTTGAAGGACATGGGAATCATGCCCAACTGCTGCACGTGTGTTCATGTTATTAGTTTCCCACCTAAGCAGGACACTTTGCCATTGTTCCCTTCTCTCCCTATAACATTATATATGGGTCGAGGCTTCAACATTACAAGTTGAATAGTAGAGGTTATAAGACATCCTTGTCTTATTGATTCAACATTATTAAACAGCTGCTTTTCTTTTCTCTAATTTTATTGAAACTATCAGAAAACACTAATGTAACATGAAATGTCAGGTCATATGGGACATGTATAACTATGTTCAGTAATACATTTTTACATTTACCAGATTAAACAACCAATTCGCAAAAGAATTAATTATAATACTAATAATAATATTAATAATAATAGCATAGGTTTTCCAGGTCAAATTCGTAAAAACAGCAGCCAAATTGACGATTCAATCATTCAATTTAGCACGAAATTGACTAACGATTTGGATCATCATCTAATGCATTTGCTTGGATGCGTTTTGTGGAATATTTGCATAATTAGTGCACATCAAAAATGCTACACTAATGAGCATGTACTGTACATGCATCTCTAGCTCTCATTACACCTAGAAGTCTCATCGAAAGAACACTACCCAACACCATCTCTGTCTACTGTACTGTTTATACACGTGTCAACTATGGCAGCTTAAGTCCGTTATACCAAAATAACCGACGTTGATCAAGCTTTCCAAGGCACTGTCAAGGATTATCTAGAACTGGCCGACAGCCTTGGAATCATGAGACAGACAGCAAGGTCGACTTTTATCCGAACAGGAAGGACTGATACACTTCAAAGAGGGGGCTTACGTCATTCGAAGATGGACGATGATATTAAGGACCACCTCCGAGAAATACTGGAGACCAATCCCCTTCTCACCTTAGTCCAGATAAATGAGAGCCTCCGGGTCAACCAGCCTGACAAGCCAGAGGTGTCCACAACCACCATTGCGAGGAGCCTGGATGGGATGCTGGTAATGCTGAAACTGGCCGAAGATGTGTCTGACGTTAGAAACGCCCCACGCGTAATTCAGCAACGTGTGGAATATGCAGAATGGTTCCTAGAGCATGGAGTCGTCGACAACTGCGTATTTATAGACGAGACAGGCTATAACGTTTCGACTAGACGAAGCTACGGTAGAGCACCCCAAAGACTCCCAGCAAGACCATTCTACACGGGCAGCGCGGACGCAACTGCAACGTCACATTCGCAGTCTGTGTCTCCTGGTGTTCATCATCTCATCGCATTCAAAACGGTCACGAGAGACTTGCTGAGACAGCCGCAGAGTGTGAGGCGATGTTTCCGAGGATGAGCCAGTCTTCCCCATTTACGACAACGCAAGGGCCCACGTCCGAGCTCAATTACATCCGGGAATGGACCAAATCATCGAAACAAAGCTCCTGCCACCGTATTCTCCATTTCTCAACATGACAGAGATGGCGCATTTGGCGTATAAGAGGGCCGTGAAGAGGATGTTGGCACTAACCGAGCAACAACGGCGACTAGGGAACAGGCAGGCCACACAAAATGCTGCGGGTAACCCTTCTGCAATGGAGGTGCGACATCCTGCGGGAGGTGGCAGTACAGTGCATCGCCGCAATCACACCAGCCAAGTGCACCCAGTGGTACAATCACTCCCAGACCTGTACATGCCAAGATGCCTGCCACGCCAAGAGATCGACGGATGAAGTATGGAGCCAAAGAGATGCCCTCTAATTCGAATGATCAAATTGTCCGTTTAGGTGCTATTTTGACGAATTTGACAGTAAAAAAAATAATAATAATAGATTACATGTTTATTATTATATATAAAGCACTTAATACCTGATCTGAGATGGTGAACTTGATGGCTGTGACCACAGTACTCCTGGTGTATGCTGAGTCTGACTTCAAGTTTCCCTGAATAAAAAGAAGGAAAAAAACAAAGCAAACATGTTAAATGTTTTGAGGGAACTTGGGCCGTCAAAGGGAAAATTCTTCAAACAACATTATCAGAAATTAAAAACTATCCCTACAACAAACAATCATAACCATTACTTCCTACACCTCCACCACAATCACCATCACTAACTTAACAACCTAGAGCATCATCATCACTATCATCATCCTCGTCATCATACCATCATCATCATCATCGTCATAACGACCATCATCATCATCATCACCATCACCACCATCACTACCACTACCACACCATTATCTATGAGCTGACCTTGAGCAGTGGTAGAAGCTGTTCTGGGTTGATGAGGGTGAGTTTTCCTAGGCACTCAGACACAACATTCCTGGTTCCTTCCTCTGGACATTCGCAGTGGTGGAACAACATATTCCTAAATAATAAAAAGAGAACATTTATTTAGGGATTGTTAACCCTTTAATAGAATTACTTTGTGTAATATATAGCTCATGGTTTTGCCATTAATTAACAATTGCATTACATTTCCATTTTGCCTGATGACTGGAAAAAAAGCTTCTCAATTGAATCGACCAAGAGTTTGTTTCCTACTCACCAGATTGTCTCCACGAATGGCTTGAGGCTGGCTATACCTGACGGTGAAGCACTCTGACATGAGATGATCTGCAATACAAAATAAAAATCACAAATGAAGTAATTATGTCATGTTATTCTCTGCTATCATTGTCTTTCCTGCCCCATTCTCGTTTTTAAAGTTATATATATATAACGTATTACAAGTAAATAGCTGGAAAAAAATTGCTTTTGTGTGACACTTTGCCGATAAACAAATTGGCTTCATCTGGTCAAGTCTCTGAAGTAGAGAGCGGCCTTTATAATGGCTTTGCATCGTTGGGCCTATTCCGCAATGATTAGACCGTGTGTCATAATTGATGGCATTTCATAGAGTTCCCATACATTTGTATGACCTTTTCCCTCCAAGATGTTGACCTAGCATACCTCACTACCATGCTTGAACTGACGGTGAAGTTTCTCTTTCTGTTCTATCATACATAATTTTAAATTAGTATGTTCTTTTTAACGACTATGATTACTATAATACGTGTGGTTTGCACTTGCACCAGGTACCAGGTAAGGAGAGGATTGGTGAGTCCTGAGAAGGACTGTTGGTATTCTTTCTAGGCTAGTCCTAAAAAGGACTGTGGTAGTCCTAGAAAGGACTGTCGGTAGTCCTGGAAAGGACTGTTGGTATACTTTCTTGAGCTTGTAGTTCTGATAAGAGCTACAGCGCCGGTATAGTTAGTGTAAGGAGAAGGTTGGTGGTAGGGTTGGAGGGTATGATTACTATACTGTATTTACCTCTTTGAGTGAGTGCAGCAGGAGGTATTGTCTCTTCTGCTGCGTCTCTATCTCTTGCAGGACAAATGGAAGGTACTTGGGCAGATTCCCAACACTCACACTTCCTGCAAACACAAAATTTGAAAACAAAAATGTTTCATATTGATTACTACTAAACAAGATGACAAACAGTATAATCAACATAATATAGAGATAATCAGTTTAAGGTAGGAACCCGGGTAGAATCAGGTCGGCGTCTCAAAGATGATGCAGATTGTCTTGGACCTGTACTAGCCATTCTCTACCAAGCATCTATCAACACAGGAATGGTACCAGACATTTGAAAGTCGGCCATAGTCACACCAATCTTCAAGAAAGGGGAAAGAAAGAAGCCATCGAATTATCGTCCAATTTCACCGACAGTCATCTGCTGCAAACTACTGGAGCACATCATCCACATTTCCGTAATGCGTCATTTCCTAGCACATGATGTCCTGTCTGATGTCCAGCATGGTTTTCGGAAGGCGCGCTCCTGCGAATTCTAACTTATCATCACCTATATGACATTGCACAAAACCTAGACAACGGACAATAGACGGACCTCATACTGCTTGATTTTTCAAAGGCATTTGACAAAGTTCCCCACCATCACCTTCTACACAAACTCAAGTTCTACGGCATCCATGAAAGCCTCATCACCTGGATCAGTAGTTTTTTGCAAGACAGGGTCCAGCGAGTCGTCTTTGATGGAGAATTATCGGAAGTATCCCCCGTATCATCTGGCGTCCCCCAGGGCACTGTGCTGGGGCCCTTACTTTGCTTGGCCTACATCAACGACTTGCCGAACTGCATCTCTGAAGGTTCCCGCGTCAGATTGTTTGCTGATGATTGCATTGTATACAGAGTGATCAACAACACAGATGATGCCAGCTACCTCCAACACAAGCTGTGACTGTATCTTAATTTTGTAAATATACTGGACAATTATTTATCTTTGTATGCCCCGAGACTCCTGTCTACACTGACTGAGAGCTCATCATCAACTTGTGCGAGTATACTCCTATAGAGGTTCTGCACAGTACCGGAAGAAGAAGATAATGCCCATAGTGACACTTACTGAAAACGAAAATTAATGTGCAATACACAAATTATTCAACAAGAAAATAACCCAAACCAGATGACATACAATTCAATCTCATTTTCTGTTGTTAGATAGTTGGTTTCAATCTCCTGTAGAACAAACATAAGATACTTGGGCAGATTCCCTACACTCCCAGTTCCTGGAGGCACAAGAAAACAAAACAACTTATACCATTTAATCTGATTTCCAAATAACTGTAGAAAATGAAACATGAACGTACATTTATCTTGGGAAACGTACAACAACAAAATACATGTTTCAAAGCTCAAACAACAATATCAATACTTACATGATATTGATTAATTTCTCTGCCTGACCACTCCAGGATAAGATTAACATACTGTACATACATGTATGTGACCTTACACCACAAAACGACCGTTATGTCGCAGATATAGTTTCTCTGTTATTAGCTGAAATAGTCAAATTTTGTTAAAAGTATGAGATTTATGATTTTTGTATTTCTTGATTGAAGGTATCTTAATCTACCTTCTATGAATTTTTGATCGTCAGAAATCATGTTTAAGTATGTTTTTGTCATCAAATAAACATTAACAGATTACAGCGCTTGAATGGACGCCAATCTTTGAAATGGCCCGTTTCTCCCTTGTTTTAAAACTGCTTCAGCCATTTTCTAAATCTTTGGCACTCATTTTCAGAGGGTTTGCCTTGTCTGAATATGACAAATTATATACTATTTTAAAGGTAATGAATACTACTGTGATGTAATGTGAAAATCGGCATAATCATTTTCCCAGACTTATTGGTTGTTTTGTGGTGTAAGGTCACAAATAACATAGCAACTGTAGTATGATTTTCCAACAGATGATTGGATTTGATCTCATCAAGAAGAAATGGCCATCAAATGAATATGACATTGATTGATTTGAAGACTCACCAAGAGCATATGATGCTGCTGACTTGACCTCCTCACAGGGAGATGAGAAAGACTCTACAATCACCTTCTGTAACTCTGCCTGACCACTCAAATCTCTGCAAAAATAAAACACCAAACAAACATTATTTGCTTTAAAAAAAGAACACTGAATAATGATATTACGTTCAATAATACTTTTTTTTGCTAACATATACCTTCCAATGAAAAGTAAAAAGAAAGTAAAATAAAATTGTGCCCACCAATTATTTACCCAACAAAATAATAAACACAAGGTTTAATAATTTAACAAAATTAGGAAATAAGGTGTGCCACTAAATAATAGGTGTGTGCCACTAAATAATAGGTGTGTCCCACAATAATTTGTGTGCCCCCCCCCCCCCCTTCCAATCAGTCCAACCTCGCTACGTCACTAACTTTAATCATTCAGTGCCAGCAGGGCTTACAATCTTATACTGTGAAGAAAGTAAAATGCATACTTACACATGTTTGCCTATTTCACCCAGTGCTAGCAGTGCAAACAGCCTGATGGAGTCTGTCGACTTGGGGTTCTGAAAATAGCATAACACATGTCATATATCAAATTATTAGAAATGTTTGAAATACTGTTCTCGTGAAGGATGAAGAAGAAAATGCTGGGTGAGCAGTGACAAAGTTATTACTAATTTGGTTTGGTAATGTTTGCTTAAATTTGTTTGCACAGTCCTTTAAAAAACAACAAATGAATCATGCACACTTTATAATCTAACCAAATCAAAATTTATTGCATATCTTAAAATTATACTAAGTTGGTAGTTGGTAGATTATTATTCTCAATTCTCTAAATGTTGAGATTATGATTGTAAATTGTATCCAATATCATTCGCACCTAAGCATTGTCAAGTTTCTTTATGTGCTAGGTAATAATTTTGCACTGCTTTCTGTGGAGAATGCATATATGTGACCTTACACCACAAAACGACCGTTATGTCGCGGAGATAGTTTCTCTGTTATTAGCTGAAATAGCCAAATTTGGTTTAAAATATGAGATTCAGGATTTTTGTATTTCTTGAATGAAGGTATCTTAATCTGCCTTCTGTGAAATTTTGATCGTCAGAAATCATGTTTAAATATGTTTTTTCACTGAATAAAAATTATCAGATATACAGTGCTTGAATGGACGCCAATCTTTGAAGTGGCCCGTTTCTCCCTTGTTTTAAAACTGCTTCAGCCATTTTCCAAATCTTTGGCGCTAATTTTCAGAGGGTTTGCCTTGTCTGGATATGACAAATTATATACCATTTTAAAGGTAATGAATTATACTGTAATGTCATGTGAAAATCAGCATAATCATTTTCCCCGACTTATTGGTCGTTTTGTGGTGTAAGGTCACATATAGTACCCACATCAAATAGTCTTGATCAGTGTTATGGCAGTGACTTAACATACCTTGATGTCATTCACAAACTGAAGAACAACAGTTGATCCTTGGTTGGCACAGGAGATTGTTAAAACTGCAACACACTTTGCGATTGAGTGAAAAGCCTGCATTGGTCAAAGAGAAAACAGAAATTGAGGATGCATGTAAAAGATGTGTTAATTTCATTACAAATAAGCCTGAATTTTACCCAAATTAACTAGATGGATCTTCGATTGCGCGCAATCGAAAATTATGCCTCCGCTATCACGCGATTTTTAATATCAAGCCCAAATTAACATGCACTGAATTAATTTGTAAAAATATTTTTCATATATTTTGAGTCCTGTGACCTTGACCATATGACCCCAATCTTTGATGGCTCCCTAAAAAACATACAGGTACTAAGTTTGAGTGAATGTTGACATTTAGTTTTTGGGATTTTGGCATTACAAGCTTTTTTGCATGTATAATGAGTCCCGTGACCTTGACCTCATGACCCCAACATTCATGGCTACGTTGTCTCTTTATGATACATTCAGGTAACAAGTTTGATTGAAATCTGACATTCAGTTCTTGAAATTTTGCCATTACAAGCCATTTTCGCACACATATTGAGTCTTTTGACCTTGACCTTTGACCTCATGACCCCCCAAATCTAATCAGATAATTGGCACCCCGAAATGTACACTCATACCAAGTTTGAAATTGATCCGTCAACAGTTTCTTGAGATATCGCAAGAACAAGGCATTTTTGCACATACATTGATTGAGTCCTGTGACCTTCCTCATGAACCCCAAAATCTTATCAGATCATTGTCACCTCAATATCTACACTAATACCAAATTTGAATTTGATCCGTCAAAAAGTTCTTGAGATATCGCAAGAACGAGGCATTTTTGCATATATTGAGTCCTGTGACCTTGACCTTTGACCTCATGATCCCTAAAATCTTATCAGATCATTGTCACCCCAATATGTACACTCATATTAAGTTTGAAATTGATCCGTCAACCAGTTCTTGATATATCTTGAGAACGAAAGCAGGACGGACGGACGGACAACCCGAAAACATAATGCCTCCGGCCACTTCGTTGGCGGAGGCATACAAATATAAGAAAGAAGAAAACTATGGGTTCACTCATCTTGTATATGATAAGAACTCCCTTCATTGCCAAGTTTTTATCGTCTTAATTTGGCAGATTATAATACAAAATCATTCTCATTAAAGTATTCATTATTATTTTTTACACACTGGTTCTTCATGACTTAATCTGGGTCCACTTATGAGACTTCTTGTCATCAGTCCCATCCATTGCCTTACCTGTTTGTGTACTGCGTATGGTATACAATCCCATCCATTGCCTTACCTGTTTCTGTACTGCGTATGGTATACAATCCCACCCATTGCCTTACCTGTTTGTGTACTGCGTATGGTATACAATCCCATCCATTGCCTTACCCGTTTGTGTACTGCGTATGGTATACAATCCCATCCATTGCCTTACCTGTTTGTGTACTGTGTATGGTATACAATCCCACCCATTGCCTTACCTGTTTGTGTACTGCGTATGGTATACAATCCCACCCATTGCCTTACCTGTTTGTGTACTGTGTATGGTATACAATCCCACCCATTGCCTTACCTGTTTGTGTACTGCGTATGGTATACAATCCCATCCATTGCCTTACCCGTTTGTGTACTGCGTATGGTATACAATCCCATCCATTGCCTTACCTGTTTGTGTACTGTGTATGGTATACAATCCCACCCATTGCCTTACCTGTTTGTGTACTGCGTATGGTATACAATCCCACCCATTGCCTTACCTGTTTGTGTACTGTGTATGGTATACAATCCCACCCATTGCCTTACCTGTTTGTGTACTGCGTATGGTATACAATCCCACCCATTGCCTTACCTGTTTGTGTACTGCGTATGGTATACAATCCCACCCATTGCCTTACCTGTTTGTGTACTGCGTATGGTATACAATCCCACCCATTGCCTTACCTGTTTGTGTACTGCGTATGGTATACAGTCCCACCCATTGCCTTACCTGTTTGTGTACTGCGTATGGTATACAGTCCCACCCATTGCTTTACCTGTTTGTGTACTGCAAATGGTATACAGTCCCACCCATCGCCTTACCTGTTTGGGTACTGCGTATGGTATACAATCCCACCCATTGCCTTACCTGTTTGGGTACTGCGTATGGTATGCAGTCCCACCCATTGCCTTACCTGTTTGTGTACTGTGTATGGTAATATTATCATTGTAAAGCGCTTAGAGATGATTATCAATCATATTAGGCGCTATATAAATCAAGATTATTATTATTATTATTAGTCCCACCCATTGCCCTACCTGTTTGTGTACTGCGTATGGTATACAGTCCCACCCATTGCCTTACCTGTTTGTGTACTGTGTATGGTATAGTCCCACCCATTGCCTTACCTGTTTGTGTACTGCGTATGGTATACAGTCCCACCCATTGCCTTACCTGTTTGTGTACTGTGTATGGTATAGTCCCACCCATTGCCTTACCTGTTTGTGTACTGTGTATGGTATAGTCCCATCCATTGACTTACCTGTTTGTGTACTGCGTATGGTGTGCTTTGCGGCTGTGTGGACTCTGTGGGACTGTAGACCGGGGCTGTGAGTAGACCCAGTAGGTCCTGGAACCCCATCTTGGGAGTCTTAGTCTGGACCAGGGATCGGAAGAAGTCAAGCATCGCATTCAAGGCTCCACCTGAACAGATAAGAAAGAATTGAATGGTTGGTTGGTTGATTGAGAAACTGATGATAGAACCTCACAAGGTTGAGGAGGAAATTGTAAGATATAAATAGCATTCATAAATCCATTTATAATCTGACTGGTAACAATTTCCCTAAAAACTATTATAAGCCTGTCACATTGTTGATATAACAACCTATAAGATGACATATCAAGAATAAAACAACCCTTTGATCAGAGGAAGAGTAACAAGATTTACTGAAATATTCACCTCATAAGAGAGGGTGATATTTCAGCATAGACATCATATAAAAGTCCCATATTACAATCATATCTACCTTGTAAGAGAGGTGACCTGACTAACACCAGTATCTCCACCAAGATGTGGTCGTATATCTTGGCCATGCTGGTGGGGTGTATCTCACAGAGAGATGACAGGAGGTGGAGGGTGAGCTGAGAGATGTGCAGGTCACTCTCGTTGATCAGGGGAGGGAGCTCTGTCATGATGCCATCGATCATGGTAGTGGTCAACGAGGAACCTGAAAAGACATTGAAATGAAGGAAAAAATTAATAAATATGAGACAAAGAGAAAGAAAAAGATAATTCTTACAATATTAGTGAAAGAAAAGACTTCAAACAAGTTCTGGGTGGGTAAACTGCCTAAAGTGCTTAAGAAAAAAAAAAGATTGAACTAAATTTTTAAAAATATGCAGGAGAACATGCGAACCAAAAGTCACTGACATAAATATGACTAGGTGGGACTGAACATAATTGCACGATTTCCCACAAAAGAATGATTTGAAAATTAGAATTTAGATTTGTTCCATTGATCTTTTGGTATTGCCAAGCGCGAAAATGTAATCCCGCTAAAATAACAGCATTTACATTTTTTCTCTTTAAAATGAGCAGAGGATTTGTTATCAAAGAGCTTACCATAATTCCTGATGAGGATGTTGAGCGATGACAGGGTTGCCAATTTGAGGGCTCTGTGATTCTTGCGCAGGAATGAAGCCAGGATCGGCACACCTTGGCCCTATGAAGAGAAGAGGTAACAATTGAATTGAATTCAATTTAAATTCATAGACAAATGAAAAATAATTTTTACATGAGCACTATGATTATTACATAATTTGTAGGAAAAAGGCACAATGAATAGAGAGACCCTTGCATAAAAACACAAAACGCTATTTTTCTTATAATTTTAGTCATAATAAAGATATCTTTAAATGCATAATGCAACATGTGTATGTGTATTGTTTTGTATGTAAATTCAATATCCATCTCCCCTTCTTTTATCAATTTGTTTACAATATAACATTTCAGTTCAACTCTAATTCAAAATCCACTTAACCGCAACTCCGTTCCAATAGCACATCATCCAGCAATTAGTGCCTTGACAGTGGTCAGTGTGGTGATCTCATTCCTTGTGTTTCAATTCAACTCAAATTCAAAAGCCATCTAAACCCAACCCTTGCACTGCAAGTAAAGAGCCCAATCTACTTAACTATAAAGCTCCCACAATACCACATCTTTGACATACCAGTACAGGGGACAGGTCAACTTTGAGCCAGTTCAATCAAATTTAATTAAATTTTAAAATCCCCTTAACAACACAACTTCCACAATACCACATCATTTCTGACATACCAGTACTGGTGACAGGTCAACTTTAAGCGGGGATCCAGAGATGAGGGTCAGCGCTTTGACCGTGGTCAGTCTGGTGATCTCATTCCTCAGTCTGTCTAGGAAGATAGGCAGACAGGTCGACAGCTCTGCCTTGAGGTGGTCTCCAAGATTACAGATGATCTGGCCCCTGGGATGAAGTGAGAAAATGAAATTAAATATCAATGAAAAGTATCTTAACTGCGCCCTGAACATCTTGCAAAAGATGGAATTGGTGCATTATAAAGTTCAAAACGGCTGTAGTAGTGGTAGTACAAGACATAATATTTATGTCATAAACATTTATATATCATCCTAGTAATTACTGGTATTATTTGTGCATGTAGACAGCGGACTTCTAGTCGACCTGGGTGATAATCAAGATATATTTTCAATTAAGGCTGAGTCATGTCGGTAATTGTCGGAACCGGGTCCCGATAAACTTTTACCGGTCGGGAACCGGTATCCCGATAAATTTTTACCGTCGAAACTCGGACCGGTAAAATCACGCAATCGTGCACGCATCGGCAAAAATGCACCGTTTGGGGCTTATATTGCTCTTTTTATATGCAAATAACATTATAAATACCGAGGCTTTTATGGATTTACATATCAATCTTTACGGGAAAATAGTTACAGACTATCCAGAATTAACTCAGTTTCGCATGAAAAGTACTTTTTTTCGAAGTAAATTGGACCTAGAAATCGATCGTTTGTTCACCATTGCCCATCGCAACACGGTTCACAGAAACTTAGCCCGCTAGTCGGGCGGGGGAAACATCACATGTACGATCGCTTGTGACTGTGAGCCACTGCCCTCAAAAAGTGGCTATAAATTAGCGTTTTCGCAATCAACACCATTTTGATATTCTACTTACATGATTTCATGGCGTTTGATAGCTGAACAGAAAAAAAAATGAGCCCCAAAACAATGAAAACAATTACGATTCATCCGCGGCTGGTGGAACTATGTTAATACATCCGCCATAACGTATGGCGGATGTATTAACATAGTTCCACCCGCCGCGGATGAATCTCGGGTAAGAAAAAAAGACCTGTATCTTGCACACAAAGTATATGAGCGAATAGGAGCGATGTAGTCGTTTTTTATCAATATTTTGCGTAATTGTTTTCATTGTTTTGGGGCTCATTTTTGTTTCTGTTCAGCTATCAAACGCCATGAAATCATGTAAGTAGAATATCAAAACATTTTAAAATGGTGCAAATTACCAAAAAACATATTTTTAGCCACTTTTTGAATGCACTGGCTTATCAGCTGGATCATACAAAGATCCATCAGACAACTCCCCTGGAGTATCGGACTAACATTGTGTGCACATCTGCTGACAATATCGTTCAAATGACTAGCAATTTTGCGCTTCCTGTTCAATTTCTGACTGTCAAAGGAAGTAACGAACCAAGAATTTCTCGAAAATAACCACTCTTTAAAGTAAATGATATCAATTGCCCCGTTTTTATTTGAATTCCGCTACATTATTGTGATAATCTTAATTTCTTTTTTAACATTTTATTTTTTTAATTTTTTTTTCGGGGCACCATTTCCGATATACCGAACCGGGTCCCGATTGAAACGGTCGGTAACCGATGTGATCGACCGAACCGACTCAGCCTTATTTTCAATGTCCAGGAAGATTGTTAGACAGGATGGATGGGCAACTCCCCTATGAGGTGATCTCAAAAGTAACATGATCTGACCCCATATCAGTTCGAAACATGAGCAAAAATAGCAGTAGTAGTGGTAGATTATCCAAATCAAAGCTAACTAGATGGATCTTCGACTGCGCGCAGTCGAAAATTATGCCTCCGCTATCATGCGATTTTAATATCAAGCCCAAATAACATGCACTGAATTAATTTTGTACAAATATTTTTCATACATTTTTAATCCTGTGACCTTGACCATATGACCCCAAACTTTGATGGCTACATTGGCTCCCTAAGAAACATTCAGGTACCAAGTTTGATTGAAATCTGACATTTAGTTCTTAACATTTTGCCATTACAAGCTTTTTTGCATGTATAAGTCCTGTGACCTTGACCTCAATCTCATGACCCCAATGTTTTATGGCTACGTTGACTCTTTATGATACATTCAGGTACCGAGTTAGATTGAAATCTGACATTCAATTCTTGAAATTTTGCCATTACAAGCCATTTTGCCATATATATTTAGTCCTGTGACCTTGACCTTTGACATCATGACCCCTCAATTCTAATCATATCATTGCTACCCCCATATGTACACTCATACCAAGTTAGAAATTGATCTGTTAACCGGTTCTTGAGATATCGCAAGAACGAGGCATTTTTGCACATATATTGAGTCCTGCGACCTTGACCTTTGACCTTATGAACCCCAAAATCTAATCAGATCATCGCCACCCCAAAATGTACACTCATACCAAGTTTGAAGTTGATCTCTCAACTGGTTCTTGAGATATCGCGAGAACAAGGCATTTTTGCATATATATTGAGTCCTGTGACCTTGACCTTTGACCCCATGACCCCTTAAATCTAATCAGATCATTGTCACCCCAATATGTACACTCATACCAAGTTTGAAATTGATCCGTCAACCGGTTCTTGAGATATCGCGAGAACGAAAACGGGACGTACGTACGGACGGACGGACGGACGGACAGACGTACGGACGGACGGACGGACGGACAACCCGAAAACATAATGCCTCCGGCCACTTCGTTGGCGGAGGCATAAAAACTGTACTCAAAGCTTATCCAACTTACATGCAAGAGATGGCTCTCTCTTTCACTTCCTGATCTATGTCAGCTGCCTTCAGTCTAGTCAGTGTGCAGCCATACAGATCAAGCACAAAGGGTGTGAAGTCAAATGTAACCTCTTTATCTGTGAAAGAAATTAATACTATTTTACAAAGACATGCATAGAAATTTCATTATATACCAACCAATACAAATATTTCTACTAAATAATATGGGTTCATTCTGCATGGGACAAACATGATAGAAACTATGATTATAAATTACCAAGATAAAACATAGCACATTTTTATACTGGTCAAACATAACATGCAGATTCCTTATCAACAAAACAAAATTCTAAATAATTTACAGTAAACTTGACCATGGTCAGTAAACTAGAAAGGGTTTGAAGTAGAAGGAAGAACCAATTCAGATGTAGAAAGAGCCTTAATATGTTAGCCTCTGTCATGGTGCTTTAACATATGTGACCAGCTATAGCAACACCCGGCATTTCACGTTTTGAAGAAATGGGCATTTTATGTTCACACAATGTGTGTAAAAGACTCATGATTGTACAATTGAAATAATCATATCTTCGCCAATTATTGACCAATTAGTTAGAACAAATGTTCAAATGATAGCTTGTGTTGAGGACTTTGTAATGGTATGAAAATCTACATTTTGACTTTTACCGACAAGTGCCGGGTTTCGCTATAGCCGGTCACATATTACCAGTTGTCTTACCTAAGGGCCTTATGACCTTGACTAGGGTCTGTGTGACAAGAAGGGCTTCTGATGTGATCTTACCTAAGGGCCTTATGACCTTGACAAGGGTCTGTGAGACAAGAAGGGCTTCTGATGTGATCTTACCTAAGGGCCTTATGACCTTGACTAGGGTCTGTGTGACAAGAAGGGCTTCTGATGTGATCTTACCTAAGGGCCTTATGACCTTGACTAGGGTCTGTGTGACAAGAAGGGCTTCTGATGTGATCTTACCTAAGGGCCTTATGACCTTGACCAGGGTCTGTGTGACAAGAAGGGCTTCTGACGTGATCTTGTAGAAAGGGTCTCCAGCCGCAGCTACCACAGGCTGAAAAACAGAAGAGAATATAATGTAGATTGTTTTTAATAATTATTGTTAGATAAATGTTGAAATTTGCTGGAACTCGAACAAAAACTGAAGAGCATACCATGTAGTTGGTCTCTAATAATTATAATTAAATATAAATGTTAAAATATGTTGGTACTCGAACAAAAACTGAAGATAATATGGCAAAATCAGACTGGTTGGCAGGTATGCTATTTACTTACCGGAACAATGACGGGTATGTGTAGATGGAAGGCTTCTGGGCTGTGATTGGTTAGCAGACAGTTGAGGAAGGCCAGGGCATCAATCTTCATGTTGGAACTGCTGTTCTTATCTCTACAAGGAGGGAAATACACAAATTACTTGGCTAATGAAAAGAGTGACCCTCTTTTATTCATAGAAATTCATAGAAAAACGGGAAGCTATAACCATTACCATAATCTAACAGTGACACAAATCAACCCTATCGCTACACTGACAGGTATTTGAGGATGGAAGGCCTCTGGGCTGTGATTGGTGAGCAGACAGTTGAGGAAGGCCAGGGCATCAATCTTCATGTTGGAACTGCTGTTCTTATCTCTGCGAGGAGGGAAACAAACTTTTTAAAAATATGACATAGTTAATTATGAGAAAACGGGGATGAACTCATGATACCAACACCTTTTGTTCAGAACAGAAGAAAAACACAAGGCACAACTTGCCCCATAATTGTGGGCAAAATCATTCTATTTGGGGGTGAAAATCTGTATAATCGGAGAGAATCAAGTCATATTAGGGCAGACTAATGTAATTTTCAACCAACATCATTTTCGTAATTTGGCAAAATCGTGTCATACTTAGGCAAGATAATGTCATTTAGGGGCAACATTATCCCAACCATTTGTGACCAGCTGTAGCAAAACCCAGCACTTGTCTGTAAAAATCAAAATGTTGATTTTCATACGATTAGAAAGGCCTCATCACAAGCTTTCATTTGATGCTCCCTCTAACTTATTAGTCAATAATTGGTGAAGATATGATTGATTCAATTTTGCACACATTGTGTGAACTTAAAATGCCAATTTCTTAAAAACATGTATTACCGACAAGTGCCGGGTTTTGCTATAGCCAGTCACATTTTACATAGAGGAAGCAGATTTGATTTGAGAAAAGTTTTGCCAGAATAATGACATTGATTGTTACATAATTATAAAACAACTCACGTGAGAGAGAATTCCACTCCCGGTATGAGTGAGGGGATGTGGGCTGTGAGGGCGCCAGGCGATACGTTGATGAGTTCTGTGAGGAGGTTGAGGCAGCCCTGTCTCGTCTTGATGCTCTTCTCCTTCATCTGTCTGTGCAGCGACCGCACAATGTTGGGAACCTGCTGTTTCAGAATGGCAACTGGCCTGTGGGGGGGGGGGGGAAATGCATTTTAGCAGCAATAAACAGATTAGATTTAAAGGGCCATGAGGTCAAATGACAGTCCCTCTTTTACAAAACGTCTGAACAGTTTCCAGCTGACGGATGGGGATGAATGAAACACACACACAAAAAATCAGATCGAACAGCCCTATAATTTGGATTCTATGAATAAAAAAACGAATGCATCCCTCCAGCAGACTATATATCGGTCAATAAAAGAGTTTAACTGATTTAGCATAATATTACAACTATATTGACTTACTCTAGTAAAGGTATTGTGAAGCCGACATTTGTAAAGGTATGTCACGGAAAAAATCTCAATAATGAAGAATATGTAATTACATGTATTCAGTTTAAGCAAGGTTTGGTTATTTTGCCTAGTGTGCGGTCATTCTATTCTTATGTGTGCATGGGTCACGTAGCTAGCGCGGGTCACGTAGGGGTCACCCATAGCATTGTGGTACTTCATGGAATCAGTGTACGAACTTCCTCACTGGGTGAATATATGTACAATGCACAATTGTTTGTTGGACGACGGTTTATTAGTTTTAGGTCTATAACTCCACGAAAAAGAGATTTCAAGCCCTAATTTTTTCAGGCATGCTATTAAATGACATTTTCTTTCATATAAGACAATAACCTCGCAACTTTTGAAATTTGGCTTGCAAAAGAGGGAATGTCCCTTTAAGGCAGTCTCTTTCATCTGTCTGTGCAGGGACCGCACAATGTTGGGAACCTGCTGTTTAAGAACAACTGGCCTGTGGAAACATTATCAAAAAGACAACTTCTGTGTAATTTAGCAGCAATAAACTGATTTTAATTTTAGGGGTGATGAGGTCAAATGTCAAAGGTCACAAGGCAGCCATGCCTTGTCTTGATACTTTTCCTTCATTTGTCTGTGCAGCGATCGCAACATTTTGGGAAACCTACTGCCATTGGATGGCAACTGGTCTAGAGATACATGTACAGTAACAAAAAGAAACAAATTGTGTTATTTTAGCAGCAAAACCAATCAACTACATCCTTACCGAAATTTGAATTTGACTGCATTTCATTGTTTTGCATGCTTTAAAATAGCAAACTTTCAATATAACAAAGCAACTTCTCCAGTCCACTATAACTTTTAAATAGTTCCTACCGCCACCATAAGAGCTTCAAGCTTTGTTTTCAGAGCACCGGTCTAACAATCTGGAGGTCTGAGGTTCCATTCCTTGGAAGCCCATTTTTATATGCTCTTCGCCATTTATTCAAGTTGCGATGGTAACTTACCCTTCTTCCTGGTCCATTGCGTCAGGGTCCAAGCAGCCTGTCTGGATGGGCTTGGTCTGCCTCAGCAGGGTGATGTATGCATGGAAGATGTCTGCCTTCACATTCTCTTCTCTCTCTGAAACAACAAAGCAACAACAACAGTAACATGACATGGAAGATGTCTGCCTTCACATTCTCTTCTCTCTCTGAAACAACAAAGCAACAACAACAGTAACATGACACAGAATATGTCTGCCTTCACATTCTCTTCTCTCTCTGAAACAACAAAGCAACAACAACAATAACATGACATGGAAGATGTCTGCTTTCACATTCTCTTTTCTATCTGAAACAACAAAGCAACAACAACAGTAACATGACATGGAAGATGTCTGCCTTCACAATCTCTTCTCTATCTGAAACAACAAAGCAACAACAACAGTAACATGACACAGAATATGTCTGCCTTCACATTCTCTTTTCTATCTGAAACAACAAAGCAACAACAGTAACATGACATGGAAGATGTCTGCCTTCACATTCTCTTCTCTCTCTGAAACAACAAAGCAACAACAATAACATGACATGGAAGATGTCTGCCTTCACATTCTCTTCTCTCTCTCTGAAACAACAAACAACAACAACAGTAACATAACACAGAAGATGTCTGCCTACACATTCTCTTCTCTCTCTCCCTCTCTCTCTAAAACAACAAAGTTATGACTAACATGTAAATGTCTGCCTCATTTTCTCTCTATGAAAAATACAACACAACAATAGCATCACTGGAAACACAAAGATGAAACAATAACAACAAGGGCTCGATAACAGCACAGACCTGCTAGCCCTGGGGACACTAAAAATAATCTCTGGGTCAGCGAAATATCATTTAGATCACACTTGCCCAAATGGGTAATATAAAAAAATGTGTAATGCACATTTTTGCTTGGGGTCATGATAGCCCAGAGCATTGATATGACAAACAATGTTACACAGACACTGACCTTTGAACCTTGCGATGAGGGCAGGGGAGACCGTGCTGTAGAACTCGGACAGCATCTCATGTCTAGAGCCGATCACAGCATCCAGGCATTTCGCTGAGGCCCGCCTCACCTTCCAGCTCATGTCATCATCATCGCTGTATTCATCATCACTCTCACTGTTTGGGAAGCAGCGAAATACACATTTATAAACATACACAACACACTAACTGTACATCACAACAATCTTGCAAAAAATCTTTGGAATTGACATTGAGATGCTGGCCTGGCCTTAAGGTTCAAAACTGAATCAAGTCTCTATCTTTTGCTCTGGTTAGTTTATTACTCAGAAAGCATCTCATGTAAAGAGCTGATTTGCAACATCCAGGCATTTCGCTGAGGCCCGCCTCACCTTCATCATCGCTATATTCATTATCACTGTCACTGCATGGGGAGCAGCAAAACATAATTAGCATCAACATAGCAGCAGACTAGTGAGATTGATCATTTTTTTTAAACACAATTTATCATAACATACGAACAAGATGAACAAGATTTTCGTCTCTGCACATTACAACCTCAATCCTACAAGAATCTTCAGGATTGGAGGAACATTGACGGTATGAGGGAAAATTAGTATTATCGTCACCCTAAAAATCATGATTATCGTCATCATGATCATGATCATCATCATCCTCCTCATACCATCAACAACCTCCTCCTCATCATCCTCTTCATCAACATAAACATCATCATCGCTATCAACATCATCATCATCACCATCATCATCGCCACCCTCGACATCATCATCGTCATAGTTGTCATCATCATCGTCATTATTATCTCCATTACCATCGATAGCATCATCATCATCATCATGCTTACCCTTCATCCTCGCCTTCCATGTCCATGACATCTTCCTCATCATCGTCATCTTCATAGTTGTAGTTTGGATCGTAGCAGATGTACTGAAGGCATAGCTCAACAATCTTTGTAATACAAAAATGCACATTTAGTAGTCATATTCCTGTATTATTAGCTGGATACTAAGAATAGTAACAAATTGACTTGAATTGTGTACTAAATTCTAAATAAAATACAAACCAAACAAAATGACAGTGGGAGGAAAGTTCAAAGATGGTGGTGGAAGAGTGTTTGGGACTTTTTTTCTTGCTCAGCTATGAAAATTGGTTAGAGATAAATAATAATAACAATATCTGCATAATATTATCAGATTCTCTATGCACTCTAAACAGATATACAAATTATACATACAGTATTATTACTGGACATGTAGAAAGCATAGGGCAAATGACAGGGAATAGAATTCATATCCAATCACAACATTCCAATGTACTAGGCTAATTTATTGCAGTGTTTGAATCTGCTTATATCATAATTGAATTTTCATGTCAACTTACAGATGGAATGTGGTGGGACACTTCCTTGGGACACCTCCGCACAAATGACTCAAAAGCCTGCATGGGAAGAGGGAATGGGGGAAAATCAGGAATCAGGAAGATACATGTATATATCAAATGCATACAACCTAATGACAATTATATGGCAAAATCCTGCACTTATCTGTAAAAATCAAAATGTACATTTTCCTAGCGAAGATATGATTGGTTAAATTTTACAATCATAAGTCTTGTACGTACAGTATGTCTTGTATGTGAACTTAAAATACCAATTTCTTCAAAACATGAATTACCGACAAGTGCAGGGTTTTGCTATAGGCGGTCACATATATGCATACAACCTAATGACAATCATATTTCAATAATCAGGAAAATTGGCTGATGGGATGAAATCCTCTAATGCATTAATCTTGGTATATTTCAGGGTGATTTGGCAGCTTCGCAAAACATTGGATGGAGAAGCAATCAATGCTCAACATTAGCACAGGACCAATGACATTGGGTCATCAACATTTTTGTCAAGCCAGTCAAATATCAAATTGCCAACATTTGGGTGCCCGATCAGGCCAGCAAATGTTGAGACCATAATGCAGAACATTGTGGAGATTTAAATGTATTACCTGCCGGTAACTTCAAATTTAATTTTTACTAGTTGCCGGTTAAGGAAAGAGAATCAGACATAAATGTCGCAGAGCGTGCTTTCTTTCCCACTAAGTAAGACTGTTCAAAACATGGATACTTTATACATACAGCATTATAATAGTGTATAGATTTATGCCTGATAGTGAGTGTCAGATTATCACCACAGCTCGATTGTGATTTGATAATCTAATATTGAAGCGGATAGTAACTAGCATGTTCATGCTTTATGAACCAGTTCCGGACCGACTGATATTGCTACAACAAGCATTCTTCGTAGACCCAAGCTTATATGCCCGGGTATATTCAGGACCAGTCCTCAATGGGTTAATGTTGCGTTTTGAAACATTTCTTTTCTGTAGTGAAACCCTAGCTGTTACCTGGATGCAGTATTCCCTGAGTTCGTCGTCCTCATCCACCTTGCAGAACTTGACGATGAGGGGGATGATCCTCTCCAGGTGTTCACCAACACGATGGCCGGCCTGCCGACTGGAAAGGAAACAATCAAAGATAGTCAGATTTGTTATTTGGAAATATAGACAATATTAAAGGGATAGTTTATCCTCTACAAATCATCCTACTTGACGATGAGAGATATGAACATTTGCCAGCCAACGAACAAAAAATGATATACAGTTTGATTGTATCAAGGACATTGCACGAAAAACCCATGGTGCGTTTGTCATAACAACAAAACTCTCTGGGAAAATGGGGAAAGACTCCAAAAGTGAGCATAAAACAAAGTGAGGTATCTTACCTGATAGCTCCAATGCACTGTATGTAAGTCCTGGTGGTAGATGAACTGTCGTTAGAACTAAGTTCATTCAGTAGGTAGTCCATCAAGTCAGAGAACAGCTTGCTACCACTGCTCATCACTAGATGACCTGGATAAACATAGCAACAATAGCGACATGAGAACATACGTGACATAGATAAACATAGCAACAACAGCAACAACATGAAATCTGAAAACAGCTTGCTACCGCTGCTCATCACAAGATGACCTGGATAAACATAGAAGCACATGAGAGCACAGTTGACCATGTAGCAACAATAACATGAAATCTGAAAACAGCTTGCTACCACTGCTCATCACAAGATGTCCTAGATAAACATAGCAACAACAAGAACATGAGAACATATGTGACCTAGATAGGAACAATAACATGAAATCTGAAAACAGCTTGCTACCACTGCTCATCACAAGATATCCTAGATAAACATAGCAACAACAAGAACAACATGAGAAACATGTGACCTAGATAAACATAGCAACAATGACATGAGATCTGAGCATAGCTTGCTACAGCTGCTAATTTACAGGGGCACCTGGGGTAAAAGAGAGCAAAAACAACAACATCCTCATCTCTTACCAGACCATATTTATGGGTCACCATTCACAAAGAGGGCTTTTTTATGGGGCCATAACTTTGCATATTATACATCTGGGGATTATTTAATATTTTTGGAGTGCCAGTACAATTAAACAAATGTAAAACTATTCTAAAATAGAGCAAATTTTTGGCAAATGCAATAACCAAGCATAATCACCATTCCTTTTGTACATGTATGAACAGGTTCACACAGCACCAGTACATACCAATTGCAATGATGGTTCTCTTGCGTACAGCCATCCTAGGACTAGCCAACTGTGGGAGGAGGGAGGACTGGATGGAGGGATGGAAGCTCATCAACAAACCTGCAAATAGAAATAAACGGGTTACAGACAAGCATGAGACACAGGCAAACATTTTAAAATGAGGCTTTGGCAAGTCGGAATCATAATACATTAATGATCATACAAATAACAATAATGTACATGATATAATGGCATTAATAACAATAATAAAACAATAATTAATATTTATGTCCTTGTTATAATATAGAATAACAACTAAGAAAACAATACAAATGACATATGAAAAACTAAAACCCCTTTCATTCTTCTGCAACCATACGCTAAACAAGGCACAAGAGCAATCTGAAAGCTTTAAGTGATTTTGGTTGAATTTGAAGAAGTAAACTTTTACATCACTTAAATATCTAAAATTCAATCCAAAACGATGACAATTAGGAGAGAGAACTTAAATCTTGACTCACCTCCAAACCTACTGAGTAGATCCCCCAGGATATCCAAAGCTTCTAACTTCACAGAAACATCTTCCTGCTAAGAGAATGGGAGTGAAGGAAGAAGTATTTTTGTCAAAATTTGAGCAATTTTGACAAAATTAATCAATAGTTTTGGATGCGTCGAGGAGACAATATTTTGAAATCAAATTTCACAACTATGAGAGCATTCGAAAGGGGAGAATTCTCATTTTACATGTTTTATTCAATGAATTTTCAAATGGAATCAAAACCATTACAATTCATTGTCAAGGGGAATTTTGAGATGTACCAATACTCAAGTTTACTTTCAAATGAGTGCAATTCTTTTTTTTTTCATTGGCAGTCATATTATTTCTCCAAAGACATGTAACAGAGTATGACATTAGTCATTGATGTTATCTGGTTAAATTACTTTAAAGCTAACATCCCTGAAGGGATTAAAATGGACAAAAAGGTTACCATAGCGATGGCGTTGGTGAGGCGTCCTGTGATGCTCTTGCAGATGTTAGCTGCCAGGGGGCTGGAGGCTGGAGGGAGCTCGTTGATTACTGTCTTCAGACCTGAGGTACAAAGAGTAATGGAAGACAATTTAATGAAATCTTGTGATAAAAATGTATAATAAAGCGCCAATAGTATCTAGCTCTATATCGCCATCCTCCTTCTAATCCGGATCATCACCATTAATGGCCCCTTTATATTGCAGATGTTAGCTGCCAGGGGGCTGGAGGCTGGCGGGAGCTCATTGATTACTGTCTTCAGACCTGAGGTACAAATAGTTATGGAAGACATGTTGTACATTGTTGTAATTCATGTGATTTTATAAATCAAATTATCATGATGAAAATACATTACTAATATTTGAGACCCGCTATAGCAAAACCCGGCACTTGTCGGTAAAAATCAAAATGCAGATTGTCACACCATTAGAAAGGCCGCATCACAAGCTTCCATTTGATGCTTTGTTCTAACAAAATGGTCAATAATTGGCGAAGATATGATTGTTTCAATTTTACAATCATAGGTCTTTACACACATTGTGTGAACTGACTGCCCATTTCTTCAAAACACGAATTACTGACAAGTGCCAGGTTTTGCTGTAGCTGCTCACATTTAACTAAATATCATCATCATTCTCAATCTCATACTTTCATAGTTATCATTATACAGAACATTCAAGAGTTTTACAGTAATAAAACATAATTTCTTGTGGTGGAACCAGGATAAAGAAGAGGCCAAGATTAAGAAGTGGGATTCCAGTGTTGGATGCTATCATTATGTAAGTTTAAATTTTACCATTCACAATTCCCTGTTTTTGTTTAAATCAAGATGACAAGCAATACACAAATTGATGAAAGAGGACTTCCAGAGTAAGGGAGAGAAATGTGAGGTCAGGGGAGAGGGGGAGGATCTCCTTATGGTCCACTATGCAGCTGATTAATATTCTTTAGTGGATGAATCTATTATTTGTTTGTATGATGTCATCTTATAGATGCCCCTCACTATGTATCATCAGCCTGTCATCTCAGCCATCCTACAGGTCTATCAGGTTACATGCATGGCTCGTTATATTGCCATTGGGAACTGTTAAAGTACCATCACATGTGGTTAACTTAAATGACTGGGGGGGAGCTCCTTTAAAACGCCCATGATGGGCCATTAACAGTCCCCAATAGTAATATGAGTATGACTCAGCCATACATGTAAGCTGATAGCTTTGTAGGATGGCTGAGATGACAGGCTGACGATGCGATGGGAGGGGCGTTATACAAACAAATCTGTCCACTAAAGTATACTCAGTGATCGAACTCAACAAAACGTTAACCACATGTGAGGAGCTGTGCATGTAAGCTGATAGTGATACCCCCAGCCCTTTCAGTTACCACGATAGCCCTTTAACTGCAGTCCCCAATGGCAATATGAGGAGCCGTGCATGTGAGCTGATAGCCCTGTAGGATGGTTGAGATGACAGGCTGATTATTCCGTGGGAGGGGCATCTAGGAGATGGCATTATACAATAGAACCAATAGAAAGAACAATCAATGATCTAAGTGGACAAAAAAGACGACCCACCCCCAGTCCTTTCAGTGGCCTAGGGCTAATGAATCGGAGATAGGTGCCATCTTATGTGCAAAAATTGGCACGGGAAGGACTTTAACTAACTTCATGATAATGAGAATAAAATGTTGCCATTCTCACCTATGCTAGAGATGTCCCTCAATTGTTCCTTGTCAGAGAGCATGTTGTTGCACAGTGTGTCTACGATGGTCTCTACTTGGTATTCCTTCACCTTGGACACTAGAGGACCCAAACTGAGAAAGAAATATTGTTTGTAAATTACAATCATAAAATTATGTGTTGTTAGAATGATTTTTACAATATTACTCACAAAAGGATAAAAACATATCATTATACATCTCAGTAAAATGTGCAAGTTTCAGTAATAGCCTGTGTTGACTATTGGTAATCTTTTAAAAGGAAGAAGAAAAAAAAAGAAAACAAAAAACATGCCAGAGGAAAAGTTGCATCGGCCTATAACGTAACAAAGGCACATTACTAGCTAAACTTCAACATTCGTTCTCCGTTTACCAGACCCTAAATGTTGTTTGCGGGACAAGGCCTAAATGAGTTAACTCATACAGAGAGCATGTTGTTGCACAGTGTGTCTACAATGGTTTCTACTTGGTACTCCTTCACCTTGGACACTAGTGGACCCAAACTGAGGAAGAAAAACAATTGATCAATTATAATCATCACACAATCCCATTTTTAACAGAATTTTCCACATATTTTCTTCTGAAAAAGATAACAAACATATCTATAGACATCTTCATAACACAAATTTTGTAAAGATCAGTGATATTTTGAACAGTGGCGTAGCGAGGGGGGGGGCATGTGCCCCCCAATAATTTGGAAAAAACAATAGAAAACATAAGGGGACATTTTGGGAAAAAACTAAGAAATACATAAGGTGTGCCCCCCAATCAGTCCGACCACGCTACGCCACTGATTTTGAATAGTAAAAAGTTTACTCATGAAAAAAAAAATTGGGGCCACCAGAAAAGGGGAAGAAATTATTTCAATGCATTATTTCAACTTTGTAACACTGACAAAAAAGGTAAATTTGGTGCCCTGTGTTAATTCCTAAAGAGAGCATGTTGTGACACAGTTGCAATTAATCACAAGTCAGGAAATGCGCTTAAATGCACAAATCAGATTAGTTCAAATGCGCATATTTTCTGACGTGTGATCAATCGCGTCTTTGCGATTCATTGCAGCTCCTTATAAATGCAACACCCCCAGAATGGGTTTATTTTGAGTATTGAACTATTACAGTATCGGTCAAAATAAACTTTCCACCCTAACGTTTGTCTGCAGTAATATTGATTTGTACACATCAATAGAGATTACTGCAGTAATGTGGACAGTTTATTTTGACTTATACTGTATATAAGTGTCCACTCACCATTTGACTGCAAGATTCTGCACCTCTCCATTCTTATCCTCAAGAAGCTTCAGCAGCATGCGCACAACCTGCAAATAAAGTCATGTACACATTATTGGAAACATACATCCAGTCTAACAGGGCCATGCAGAGTTAAACTTGTAAAATATAACATTTCAAACTATATGAAGAACTTTATCAATCTCAAATCATGTGCACAAAGTAACGGAATACATTTTTTCCGGATTCATACTTTTTATTTCAATGAATCAATCGTAAATATTTCCATAATTAGGGAGACATGTTAACAACTAATGTAAAACCTACCTCATTTTTCTGATACCACACACCAAACAACAAGGTACAAGAGAGGTGTGAAAGCTGCAAGTAATTTGGGTAATTTAACAAAGTTAACCCATTCCCTTCAAGTTTGTGAAATCCGCATAGGGGCTATTCCACGTCACTCACAATAAAAGTGGCGCCAATTTCCTTACAATTATCAAAACACCACAATATTTTGGATTTTAACACTTCAGGTTATAGATATGTTTAAGTAAAAATAACAAAAAGTTCCAAAGACAAATTTGAAATTTCATCATTTTGGCCATACAATGTACCTCTGTGAGAATAGCCCATAGACTTTGTACACAACCCACCCGGTTCCCGAAGTCAAGGGGTTAATGGATCACTATTTCAAATGGATGTGTCAATTTTGTGCTGACCTTCTTTTCACTGTCATCATCCAGTTTGATGGAGTCCTTCTGTAGCTCTGTCATCAGGTCATTGGTGGCCATGAACCGGAAGTCCTTGTCACTAGATGTCATCTGAAAATTTAAAACAAAATTGTAAAAACGTGAGAAAAAAATACAAAATGAGAAGAGGGACTTTTGAAAATATGAAGCTGAATTGTTCTGATTTTAATTTCACATACGCATTTAGCAATTGAAAATTGTGACCAGCTATATAGCAAAACCCCGCACTTGTCGGTAATTTAAGTTTTAAGAAATGGGCATTTTAAGTTCACACAATGTGTGTAAAAGATCTATGATTGTAAAATTGAAACAATCATATCTTTGCCAATTATTGACCAATTAGTAAGAACAAAGCATCATCAAATGAAAGCTTGTGATGAGGCCTTTGTAATGGTATGAAAATCTACATTTTAATTTTTACCGACTCGTGCAGGGTTTTGCTATATAGGGGCAGGTCCAAGCTATTTGACTTGTGACGTACGGGACATTCACAGCTTTCAATTGAATATTATTCAAAGGAAGGAGCTATGATCTGGAATCTTTTTGGTGCTTTGGAAAGCTACTTGTAGTCCCTTCCTAAAATGCAAAAAAAAATATTCAAAACGCTCGTTAAAATTTAATTATGCTAATAAATATGCAGCGTGACGTACGGGACCAGAGAAATTATGACTTTAACAAAAAAATGTGTATTATGAAAACTCTCTGAATCTACATGGCAGATAACAACTTATTCCTGATATATGCATTCAGTAACCATTAATATACGCACTGCAAACAAAAATTTAAAATTATGACCTTTTATCACATGAAAGAAAATAGGTATGCGCGTGACGTACGGGACATGTGACGTACGGACATTTTCCCTCATGTTTTATTTGTCATTTTCCTGCTTTTATTTTTAAATCTTTGGGTCCATTTTGCAATATATTTGTTCTTATTGTATTTATTCAATATTGTGATGATTTAAAACTCAAAAACAGCTTCCGCAATACATTATAATAAAACTTTAACAAATTGAAGCTATGAAATCCGATTATTTGCATTAATTATGCTAATAACTAATTAAGAATTAACATTTTATTTGGCTTCAAAAGATGTGGGATACATCTATCTAATGTAAATTACTTTCAATATTGACAAAAAAGATTTGAATATGAGAAAATTAAACAGAATCATCATAAATTTGTCAACTTACATGAAATCCTACACATGGGACTATTTAGAAGAAAAACAAAAAAATATTTTGTGCCTTTTTAGCACTTTCTTGCAGTTTTTGAACCTGTTTGGGAGGTCTCGGTGTACTGAACCAATGTAATACTATATTTCCTTCATTGACATGCAGTTTCCCTACTCAAATTGACTGTCTAGTATTTTAGATAATTATTTAAAGGTAATTATGAGGTATTTCAAATTTCCCCCTCCAGACACATTTTCATCAGTATGTAGCTATAACGCGAAGTATGATGTGGTAATTATGTAATTACTTTTAGAGGTAACTCCTAAAGGTAAGACCTATTTATTCTGAAATTTTTAAGACTATCTAAGCAAGAATTATTATGATAATCGGTGGTAAAACACAAAACAAATAATTTTCACCTGGCTTGCCATTGCTTTAACACTGAAAATGTCCCGTACGTCACACTTTTGTCCCGTACGTCACACTTTTGTCCCGTACGTCACACTTTTGTCCCGTACGTCACATGTCTTAATTAGCTAATAAAATCAAAACGAAAAATGCTGTTTTCATAAAACTTAGCTAGCCAGTCAAGAGTATAATAAATTAGAACTTCACAAAATATGAAAGAAAAAAATTAAGTGTTTCATACTGAAATATAAAAAAAAGGTGTTCATTTTTGTGACGTACGGGACATTGCAGTTTGGACACGCCCTAAATAGCATAATTAATTAATTGCTATTGATTAGTTTACTAGTCCCCATATATGAAATTAAAGCTTGATTGATAAAATAAATATAAAAAATAGAAATACAATGTCCCGTACGTCACGCTAATATTTGAAATATGCAAATTAGATGCTCACTACTCGTTAAATATGCATATTATGCAAATTTCTGTACTAAAAATCTAAACTTCAGACTTTTAGCTTTGAAATGATACCAAATTTGTAAAGCTAAAATGAAGATGAATTTTCACCATCAAGGGGGACATTAGCTTGGACCTGCCCATAGCCGACCACAATTGATAAAAAGGCAAAATAAATAGGCTGTAAAAATCGCAGCTCTGTCATCCAATCATTGGTAACCATAAACCGGGCAGAAGTTCTTATTACTCGATGTCATCTGAAAATGAATTTTTTTTCAACAAATGTAAAAATGTAAATTAAAAATATAACAAATGAACAATGAAGAGATTTCTACAATGTCAATGACAATGTCAATGACAATGATACAAAATGCAACGCCCTTGAGATTAAAGGGGACCACCAGGCAAAGGAAAACATATTATTATATGTTTTGGTACCGTTTTGTGATATCAAATAGATACCCAACATTTTGTAAAGGGTTGTGTAATTCATTAACAAAGCAATTAATTTCCACCACTTATGGAACCACGGCTATCTCGTGGTTCCACACGGGCCAGGCATTTGCGAGTGCGCCAATGCAATACACGCGTACGTCAATAGAATCTCGGATGATTCGTTCGCTCTGCATAGAACGCCGCTGGCTGTGCTCCCATAATAGCATCCCCATTACATGTGGGTACCTTAATACAGGTACCCACATCCACACCTACATCAAAACGTAAGGTAGGGTTTATCCCCGTTTATTCATTCCACTTATGACATGACATTTGTAATCTATAAGGTGAAATTAAATCATTGAAAGATGTGTTTTTGATACTTACCCACTTTTCTTGCTATGAATCAGCCAATATTTCACGTTCATTTGCCATGCAGTCGCGTCGAGCGCTGATCATCGCACACGCTTGCGACGGAACGGAAGTACCGTGAAAAGTGTGTTGCTGAAATGACCTTTCGTTAGGTAGTCTTCGTCCAGCCAGGAATTGATACGTTGTAAATTACTTACGCACATTATTGTATGCCTGTCAAATCGGAAATAAAGTGTGTGCCACTGAGTGCGCTTGAGATGAAACTACCGTATTTTGCTTGCGAATTGTTGTTTTTCAAACTTTTAAAGAATATGGATTTTAAAATTGTAACGACCGATTTTTGAATAGAATTAAATAAAATACGATGAAATATATCTATTTTTTATGAAAAAACGTACACACATTAAATTAAATTATACATTTTTACTTTGCAGTTTTAACAGTCGATGATGAGCCTTGCTTCCGACCAAAACAAGTTCGTATAATTGATGACGTATACATTTATGCGCTAGCTACACAGTGAACGACATTTTCACGTGTGCTTTGATGCTGGATTGACGGGCAGTTCAGGACCAACGAATATTATTGAAGCCCATTTCAATTTAGCTAGGGGCAACGTGACGCCATCAAATGGAGAATTTTTCATCGGCCATCTAGCAAGATCTACAAAGTTAGGTGAGAAAATACAAAATAAGAAATCATTCATGAACAATAGTCTTTACAACTAACCCCAAAAAGGGGGGTTAGTGAAGTCACTACTGCTATACGGCAGTGTGACTTTTGGGCATACTTGGCCATACAGTTTCCTATTCGCTAGTGTACATCGCGACGCAGGCGTGCATAATAGTCTGCGCATTCAGACCGCATGACCGCATGGCTGAGAATGGTGATGCGTTTTCCAATTATATATTTTTTTCTGAAAACATATTTTTGTGAACTTATTGAAGGAATATAAAGATGTTACCTTTCTATAAAAAAGATTATTATTTTTGGGTGGTGGTACCCTTTAATTTTAAGTAAATTAAGATTATTCAATAATTTCTTTGACATGTCAGGTGTAAACAAATTAATCAGTACTTTTACTAAGACCAGAACTGAGAAGACTTAGTTTCAACATTTGTATTCAGTTTCACTTTCAGAAATTCAGGGCTTGTCCACATCTACAAAGTAAATGCGTGGTTCACTCAAGTCAGGTGAACTCACGCCTGCGTCGCGATGTACACTAGCGAATGGGAAACTGTATGGCCAAGTATGCCCAAAAGTCACACTGCCGTATAGCAGTAGTGACTTCACTAACCCCCCTTTTTGGGGTTAGTTGTAAAGACTATTGTTCATGAATGATTTCTTATTTTGTATTTTCTCACCTAACTTTGTAGATCTTGCTAGATGGCCGATGAAAAATTCTCCATTTGATGGCGTCACGTTGCCCCTAGCTAAATTGAAATGGGCTTCAATAATATTCGTTGGTCCTGAACTGCCCGTCAATCCAGCATCAAAGCACACGTGAAAATGTCGTTCACTGTGTAGCTAGCGAATATTGTACATACGTCATCAATTATACGAACTTGTTTTGGTCGGAAGCAAGGCTCATCATCGACTGTTAAAACTGCAAAGTAAAAATGTATAATTTAATTTAATGTGTGTATGTTTTTTCATAAAAAATAAATATATTTCATCGTATTTTATTTCATTCTATTCAAAAATCAGTCGTTACAATTTTTAAATCCATATTCTTTAAAAGTTTGAAAAACAACAATTCGCAAGCAAAATACGGTAGTTTCATCTCAAGCGCACTCAGTGGCACACACTTTATTTCCGATTTGACAGGCATACAATAATGTGCGTAAGTAATTTACAACGTATCAATTCCTGGCTGGACGAAGACTACCTAACGAAAGGTCATTTCAGCAACACACTTTTCACGGTACTTCCGTCGCTTTCGCCAGGAAAAAATTTACCCGTGGCGCAAAACCACAAACATATATGTCGGAAAAATTACCCGTGGCGCATGTATTGCTGCTATTCAAGCACGGGATGCCGCGCCGCAGGGGTAGGAGTAGGGCCGGGAGTCATCAGATATTGCCCAATTTCCCGTTGCCCGACTTTTCAATGTGAAATTTGCAACATCGGAAATGAAATTTTTGTTTTAGAAAATTGCCCAATGTTAGTGTAAAAGTACATATTTTACCGTATGAGTGGTTATTTTTAGCAAAATTATCGACTTGTTTGACAAATTGATCGACGCAAATTGAACATGTGCATCGAAAAAAAAACCTATGGAACACCCACCCTAGGACCAATGCCATATAGAAAGCACAGTAAACAAGTTTGTGAGATTAACCAAAAATGTAAAAATATTTCTAGCTATAATAAAGTATCATCTCACCAAATAAACCAACTGTGGATAGTAGGAGGGTAGAATTAAACACAATTTGAAACTTACATTGAGCCTTCTGATGTAAAAAAGTACTTTTAATTCCTACATTTTGAGAATTGTGATCTTTAGAAATACTGCAATGGATCTGATCCAATCTGGCCAGAGCTGTACTGCCCTCTAAATGCAAAAGTAGACCAGTTGTTTACATGTTTAGGCTTATGCCCAGTAACATTCTTAAATTCCTACTGAAACTGCAGAACAGTGGTACAAAAAAATTCAATGACAAGGTGACTGAATGAAAGGATCTTATATCTGTGTCCATTCTCTGTGAATGTGTGAATTGACTGCCTGGCCATAGGCCCTGGTTTAGCTTTTGTAAGTGTAACAAAGAATGTAGGTCAATCTGTGACTATAAAGAATTCTAAAATCTTTACAGCCAGCTTTGATTCTACTTATAAGATTAACATGGTCATGATTCAATGAAGCCTTCATTCAATCATGACCATGTTAATCTTATAGTTCAAAGTTTGTAAGAATTCTTTAGAGTGAAGACATGCTATAATTGTTTGTTAACAAAGCCATATTATGCTATTACAGCCATAACACAGCATCAAATTGATAGTGTGAAAAACATCTAGTTTAAGGCTAGGCAGACAGCACATAGCCCGCTGTCCCATTGATCGTGTATTCCCATTATATCGCTTCGCCGAGCGCCGGTACAGCCGAAGTGCGCTTGCGCATGAAAATCATATGAATATTTATGAGGCTCGCCCCACGCACACGTGCCAGAGCGCTCCATTGTGCATGCACAAAAAAGTACGACGATAGCTACTGTATATCGGGACTGCAAAACCATGCATAATGTCCATGTCAACAACTTTATCAACACTCGCACACAAGAAAAAAGGTATGAAACGATCGATAAAAGTATGTAGAATTCAGATAAATTATCATCATTCACATACAAAATTTTCGAAATATCGAAAACTTACCTTATAAACGGCATCCCGAATAGCTCAAAATCCATTTTGGCGAAAAACAGCAGGTGAAAAAGACCTTCTTTCACAAGATTTTGTCCAAAGAGTCGCGTATCGAATTTGGTATCAACGTGTAGAATGGGCGTTCAGAAAGCCAATGACGTAAGCATCGAAATGAATTGTGGGAAGAGAATGCAGCGAAAAGGGTAAACCCTGTGCTATGTCCAGTCCGATACCGCTCCGATACCACATTTCAGTCAATTCGCGACTCAAACCGTGCACGCTCTAATCATTCAAGTCGTATTCATATGAAGTGCGCGGCGTGTAATATGATAAGCTGTGCAGAGGGGTTTTCTTTTTATCATTACAGTGGCTGAAATCCATTTAAACATTACAAATTTGGTATCATATTTGAGAGGAAACTATCAATTTTCCGTCAATGCCATTTATTTTTTCATTTTACATAAAAATATTGGGCAAATACAGGCTCAAAAATGATGACTTTTCCTTGACAGTTTGAGAAAATTCAGAGACCAAACTATACATCTTACAATTTTTGCGTCTAAATGATTTTATAATCATCGTAAAGCGTAATTAATATTCTTTCAGATTATGTACTTGCTTATTTTATTCATTTGATAATCGGGTCAGGAGCCAACAAAATATGCCTCGATGTCATCCACGAAGACAAACATTTTACCGGAGATCGCCAGATCGTAAATTGCGCGCTCTGATTGGTCAACGTTCTGAGTGACGCATCCGCGCTCACACGGTCTGCTTTAGTCCCATGTATAGAGCACACCGCGTCGATGTGCTATTAGTCCCACGTATATACTTTGTTGAGGTTTCATTTGTGATCGTGTCGGCGTATATATTCGAATGATTGGAAAACAGGAATCGAACCTTGTTTGATGCATTTTATTCGTATATACATGCGGTTGATTCATTCAGATAAAAGTTATGGTGGTCCTGCACCTGCATTCAACTTATTATTCTGTATTTATTGTGTTGTTTTTATTTAAATAATTCCCGAAGAAAATAATAATGATAATAATTACACACTGTGACTAAGCCTAAATTGGTAGCTAAAGGTAGATTTAGTTATTTATTAACTCATAAACTGCTGAAAATCTGTGTATAGTATAGTACCACAAAATGCTGAGCATTTTAGGTAGAGAGTGGAATTTGTACTTCAGTTACCTACATATTTTTTTATAAAATCATAGGAAGGTGATATGGTTGTAAATGAGGTATTTGAAAAGGCATGACATGTCCTAAATTATGAACTATATTTTGTGGGCATGTGATGCAATTTGACACCCTATTACATAACATTTATTTCAAAGAAGTATATAAGACTTAGTTGTGTATTAGTGATCTTTCTTACAAAACCATACCAGGCTCATTATTTTTTGTTTATATATAATTTTGTTCATATTTTTGGTACCGGGTGTCAAATTACTCCCCAAAAGTCGTCAGCTGTGTATGTTAATAAAGTTATCATCACCATCAACATCATCTCATCATTGATATAATGATGAGATGATGTTGATGGTGATAACTGTATGGCGAAAAAAGGGGGAGATTATAGTAACAGCAATGAACTTTACTGACATAAACAGCTGACGACTTATTTATCATTGACATCATTATTGACATCGTCACCATTGTCAACACCATCAACATTACCATCGTGATCATCATAATTATCAGCATCATCATCACCATCAACATCATAATTACAAATTAGCATCATCTTCATTACCATCATCATGCTTCGGATTCATCATCATCGTCATGAACATTGTCATCACGATCAACATTGTCAACATCTTCATCCTCACAATTATTATCAACATTATCATCACCGTCAACATCATCACCATTATAATCACCACCGTAAATCATCTTCATGGTCACGATCATCGTCGGCATCATTATGAACATTGTCATCATGATCAACATTGTCAACAACATCTTCATCATCACAGTTATTATCAACATTATCAACATCATCAACATTATCATCACCATTTGTCATCACCACCGTAAATCCTCTTCATCGTCACGATCATCATCACGATCATCATCGGCATCATCATCGGCATCATCATCGCCACCATCATGGATTCATCAAAGCCATTGTGATGATCACTTCAAAATCACAATAAATCCTATTATCAGTATTCAGAAAAAATAAATCAGGGTTGTACAAATGTTGTGAATATAATTTTTTTTAATTTCAAAAAAAATCACAAGCCAATTGATAACATAAAGAAAACAAACATGTATAACAAATAACAAAAGTGATTCCATGTTTTGTTTTCTCAATCACAGTTCTCTTGGGGGTGTTTTTTTTTCAGGAGTGTAATGTTATTCTATCAATTACTTTGTATGCTTTTGTCAGCAAGCATTACAAATACATTTATTTGGGTCTATGTCTGGAAATTTATGGCGAATAAGTTTACCTACAGAAGCCCCCAAACTTGGACTTTTGTGTGCACTATATTTTGTTGAAATATATTATATATGATACAATACTTACCATCTACTCCAAAACAAATATGTGTTAGATGTAACCTGCCACTAGATGAAAATTATGATTTGTAGCTCATTTCCCATGTAAAATCTGTGATTTCGGCACCAGCCTGACTTCTTTCCGTGTCGTAGCGCGAGTTTTGATCGAAAGATGATCGCGCTTTGGTTTCCATTTAAGTCGCCCGCCTATTCCAATTAAACAGCAGATCTGACGCGTTTCGTGGTACGGAAAAAAACACTAACTTTTACATGGGAAATGAGCTACAAATCATCATTTTCATCTAGCTACAAGTTACATCACATATGTGTGTCGTAGTAGATGGTAAGTATCGTATCATATAAAATATTTAAAAAACAAAATATAGCACACACACAAGTGCAAGTTCGGGGGCTTCTGTAGGTGGTCGTAGAGCACCAGAAGCGCTGGCCCTCTGTAGAGTTAGGGGGGGGGGGAGCGTTTCTTTACTCCAGCGAACCTGGACACGACAAACCATTTCAATTCTGCCGAGGTGTAGGAGGCGGTGTGAAGGAGCTGTCCCAGTAGAGCTGCACATCTGGAGATCGAGGCGGGGGAAGGAGCTGTCCCAGCAGTAGACATGGTAGAGCTGCGAAACTGGAGGCCGAGGTGGGAGGAAGTTGCATCCTCATATCCTAATATAGAAAGAGGAAATAATTAACATAATGTAATTCAGATTTCAGAATACATTATTTTTTATTGAGCCTAGCATTTCAGTAAAATGTACTATGTAATTCAGCAAATTATCAATGGAAACAAACTAACAATGCCTTATTGTACATTGCATCCCTCAAACCCTTCTCTACACAAACATATACACAAAAAAAAAAAGTCATACATGATTAACTATTGCTTAAAAATCATATATACTTATCCTAACTGACAGGGTGAGCAAATATCACGACCTGCATGTTACGATGATTGGGTAGCTGGGGTAACCATTGGTTGTAATTGGCTTAAACTCCAATTTCAAATGTCCATTCATCAGTGTACTTAATAATATATATAATATGAAACCTGATCAATATAGTGAACAATTATTTTGTAATAAATATTATTTACAAATTATATATCCTCACCAACTGTGGAGCACTGTGAAGTGAGCCATCATCATGACATGCTTGTTTATGTAGATGGTTGGGTAGCTGGGTGAGTTGGTGGGCGTGGGGGACCGACGTTTCCAGAACTGTCTCAGGAATACAGGGAGCTGCCACAACAAACCTGAAAAGGAACAAAATAATATGGGTAACAGAATAATGTAGTTAAGTCGAGCAGAGCCAGGGGCGATAATACATAGCCAGATCCAAGGGCAATATTGTCATCACATATTCACTCGTTGTTTGATAAATCTGTTGTTTTTGCCTTTTGGGGGCCTCTTTTCAATTTACTTTATAACTAAGAGCCTTTGTTTTCAAATTCAATTACTTCATCTTTTTTCACTTGTACTTTTATCAACATTTCAGGAATTTTGTGTTCAAATAAAATTGCCACGGTGTAAAATTAATAGAAATAATTTAAAATTATGGATAATTGGACAATTTAAAATTCAAGTTTAATGAATATTTAATGTCGAATGAAAAATGAAACTGAAAAGTAGGGTTTGGCATTCACATATTAATCAAGAATCAAAAGGATTCAGTCATTCAGTTTCACCTTTCAAGTCTCACTGTACTTTCAGTTTCAGAGTGATGTATATTCTTACTATCTTAGTAGTCTTACAGTTTACATTCTTAATCTTAATCTTAATCTTAATATAATATTAATAATTTATGACTTATTTATCATGTTTATTGACTGTTTTCACACCCCCATTCCAAAATTAAAACAAGAGAGAGTAAAGAGCTCGCTCGCCTTAATAATTATGGCTGAAGTCCGCTCAACACGAACTAGTCCTTCAATGGTAGTTACTGAACCGCAAACAAATGATAAACTGACATATTTATCATACTTCATTGTATTTTTGTTGTTGTCACACTCTCCGAAAATATATTTTTAAACAGCACAAAAACGGGCGAATGGGACTACATACATTTCTTCACACCAACTTTCGCCCGGCGATTACACGGCAAAATGCGGAATTGTCGAGCCATGACGGCACTGCTCATAGGCTGTGACGGTGTGAACTTCCGGCAAAAAGCTAATTTTCTCGTAATTTTGTCCATTTTGTATGATTAAAAAGTAAGTGACAACATTTTTGCGTCTCGAAGATTTTCAGATATGATGAACTATCGAATGTTTTTTTCGTCGGGACACAAAAACAATTTTGATACGATTCGTAATCGGGTCAGGAGCCAAAAAAGGAAATACCACTGCGAAAGTTAGCCTCAATATTCATTAAAACAGGACCCTAAATATAACAAATAATCAAAAGCGCAATAAATTCGCAAATATATCATATTATATATCAAAATGAAGAGCAGAATCTGAAGAATACACTTACCCCTGTATGCTTCCATGATAAATGACGTCATTGGAGTGGTCACCTGATTCAACAGAGGGTGTCAGAGTCTCGCAAAATCTCGTAGCTCCGCTGGATCGCTGAAACTAACATTTTGAGTGCCGTGTGCAAACGAGATCCTGAAAGACCAGCCTTCATATAGCTCATTACACGGCGAGATGCGCGGTGACTGATTTTCATGGCATGCATAATCGACCCAGAAGCCAGCCAAGTCTCGTAATGAGATGCGTGCGCACGCGATCAATGACGTCATGCATACATTATCGTTCGCGAAAGGTACCGCTCGCTGGCTATGTGGACAGGGGATGTCCCCAGTGTTTACTGGGACAATGAGGGCAGCTGACTATCAGGCTTTTTTACAAGGCAATGGAGTAAGGGGTTAATGCAGCATGCTGTTAACCCCTTGTCTTGTAGGGGTGTGGAACACCCACTAGAAGGTCTGCCAGAGTTTCGGCAGGCCCCGCGCTGCGAGAGAGGTAGCTAGCTAGTGCGCCAACTGCCTTGTAAGTTGCACTCTTAAAAAGTGCCGAAAAGGAACGAAAATGCAAGATTATTACGATCGCACCTATTCTAGACTATCTATTATTTTACTTACATGTTTGCAAGGCTTTTAAAACAAATACGAGAACAATTACCTGCAAAACGGCACAAAAATGCACTGATAATCTCGATATAATTTTCTAACTCGCTCGGACGACGGACCAGATGAACTGAACCTAGCACATTTTGTTGCCAATTTGTGAACGGGCCCGCGTAGACTACACTACACGTTAGTCGTTATATGATATCACTGCCCAGAAATTGGCAACGATCGCAAACGATCTGATTTTCTGCTATGTTCAATCGCTTACTGAAATTCTCGCTCGCGTAACAAGCGCTTGAGTGAATGTTTTACTTCGGAAAAAGTAATATTTTGTATAAAAACTGAGGTAATACTGAATATTCTGTAACTATATTTCCGTAAATATTGTTTCATAAATCCAGCAAAGTATCGATACTCGTCATTTTATTGCCGTATAAAAAGATGAATTTGAGCGCGAAACACTGCATTTTTGCAGACCGCTGTATGAGATTTGATCGGATGAGGCGCAGCAGCGGTCCAACTGCCTGTGCTGGCCTGGCTGCCGCGCCCGCGGACGGCCGCCCGGACGGACGACCGGACGGACGACCGTGCGGGCGAGGGTTGGGTGTACGGTGCGTGTTTCTAAAATTATATCGGAGATTTCCTCGTCTCCTCGAAGCGATTTAAGAGCGAGGATGCGCCTTTATTTGGCAATAATATTTGTTGTATTTGTGGAGACAAATAATCAAATAGGAATTATGAAAATGGTGTCTGCAAATATGGGGAAATTGTCATGAATTTATTGATTTTACACATGGCGGTATTATCTCATCAAAATTTTCGGGTGGCGCAAGTTTGAAGAATAAATTTACGCGTGGCGCAAGTTTGAAGAATAAATTTACGCGTGGCGGCACCGCCACGCGAAAACGGCCTGGCGAGAACGTTGCCCACATGTAATGGGGATGGGTGAACTGGGCTTGTCAACTAGTATTAGGGATGCCGATCACAAAATCTAACTTTTGATTTCGGCACAATCATGACAAACAACTTACCAGACTGTAATCTCCGAACACCAACATGTCCTCTCACCAAGTTTGAAGTTATTCCGACTGTTAATTGCTGAGATATTAAAGTGAATCATGTAAAGTGTCCAAATCCACGAAAATGACTTGGAGCTTCCTCGTTTCTCTTCTACCGTGTTGTTTAGCTTATGGTAAGAGAGGAATAAAATAGGGTTCGATTTTTTCAAATGTCCCTTTAGTATGAAGATAATTATCATTTAAATATTTTATTTCTAAAGCGTTAATCAACGTCTTAGGTGACCTTTGACCTTGTCGTGCCTGCTATATTGTGTCCGATCCCCGCCCGGCTATATTGCATACAGCTAGTCATAGACGTACGTTCGTAGAGAGCCGGTACGTACGTAATACGTGTATACGATACGCGTACAGCTACAGCGGTAGTAGTGAGCGAAGTACTGTGCATATTTGCATTGTGTACTAAATACCACTAGCAAATTTGTTGAAGAAACCGTTTGAGAATCTACAAATAAAATGCGAATGAGAATGCGGCCTGGGAGGAGATCTAGAGGTTCATCAAGAAGAAAAAACAACAATTTGGTTGATAATTGAGATGCATGCAGAGCTGAGTCTGAGAAGCTGCAGGTGATCGAAGAGACGACACGCACGGTCATGCACCGCGGCCGGGACAGCTCAGCGCCGATCGAAGCCCCGTCTAAGGTACGTCCTCCCAAGTCAAGAGCCCAATTACAGAATCAGCAATTCAAGTTTGAGTGTAGATCGACAAATCTATCGCTTTCATGGTCTCTTTGACATTATTGTTGTCTTTTTCACTGTGAAAATGACAATGATAATCATGTCAAAGAGGCCATGAAAGCAATAGATTTGCCGATCTAGTTATGTTGATATCTCTTTTGTTATTATGACTTACGATTATGAAATGATGGGCCTTCTCAAATTTGATATAGAATGGGTAATCCGTTTTTTGTGTTTTTTTATCGATGCTCATTTTTGATAATGTTAGGTCTATGGTCTGGAATGCACTGTGTCTGTGTAGTACTCGGTCTAACTCAAAAGACAAAAGTGAAATGTTGCAAAATAAAAAAATTATTGTCATTGTGAATTGTGGTGGTCAGGTGGTGCATTGGGTGGATTGATCCACCTCCCAATTTCAAATTTTTACTGGTCCGAGATGATACTTTAGCGGTCTTGACCTCGTAAAGTACGAAGAACCGTGGTCTCGGCCTCAAAAATGTCGAAAATTTTAAACCAATACTAAATCATACTCTCGGCTTCGGAAATGTTGTACGACTACGTCAAATATGTCAAACTTTCTGTACCGGCCCGCCGCCCATGTTGTTGCCGTACAAAGCCGCATAGCTCTGCTCCCTTGTGTGACCCACCTCACCCCCCCCCCCCCCCCCCCCCCCCCTCCGCCTCCATGGAAAATTCCGGCTAATCTGCAAATCTCTTACTTCAGGACAAGTTTTTTTCATTAGTCTAATGATTAGATATTAGGCTTGGCAATCAAAAACCTTGGATGATCAGTGTTTTCTTTTTGTCTTACATAAGGCAATTGACTTTCCATACCAATTGCCATCATTAAGCAACTTTTTGATTTTTATCCTCATTTTATAGCATTGGATGTGGCTGTTCTCTTCGACATTATACATAGAGGATTTCCGAGTACCGATAGAATGGACGTGCAATCTGCATGCTGACACGACTCACACGATTTGTGCTGGTGGTGACCCCGATTGACTTATGGTTAAGGTAATTCATTGAGAACCTTTTTCTTGGACTGTGGACAGAGATAAATGATAGATCTGTGTTCTGAAACTAGAATTTCATCTTCAAATTAGCAGGCAAAATCAATGAGAGTTTATTTTGGCATACCATTGTGTGTCAATTGCTATACTTGCACAAAGTGATCTCACTGGGATTCGAAACTGGGAAAACAACACAGATAAATGTCAGAGGAGGAAAGAATGTGCATTGAGCGCATATTTTGAAAACTTATCATGGGCTTGATTGTTATGTTATATAACAGAAAATCTCAATAAACAAGGGCCGACATTACTGGACATGAGAAAAGATTCACAATGCATTGTAGAATTTGCATTCCCTTACACCATTTTCAGAATGATGAAAATTATTTTAGCATGATTTTATTTTGTATCTCTGCAATATTTTCAGAATGTGGACCTTAGATTTATTATTTTGCTTATTAGAGACAAATGCATTAGGCATACTGTATACTGTATACCGATTGAAAAACAGATGAAAACTGCTACTGAAAAATTGACAATGGAATAAAATTAGAGTCAATAATTATAGTGTAGCTTCGATCCTAACAGCTGAATAACAAACTGAAGGGAAAATAACAAATTTGGTCCATGTTGATTAGAAATCAAATCCTATTTTTACTACATGAATACATGTTTGTGGTTCATTTTGTGCAATAAGTGCACATGACTTACACATTACTATTTATCTGATTGCATTCCTTTTTTCACAAATCTCACCCTCTCTATAGATTTCTTCAAGACCCATCAAGATTCTACACACCCACTATACCACACCACCCAGAACAAATAACCAGGCCGCCAACACCCAAGTTCTTGCAGACCCTTCAGTCGCCATGCTCATACCCTGCGAGAAACGGACCCACAACGTCCATTAGCAAGGAACTAAGCTAGCAGGTTTTTGCAAACGGGGAATCCTGCAGTTCGTGTGCAAAATCAAGAACTTCCTACAGTAACAGCGGGCCGACCGTTCTTGGGTTTAAATCTGCGACACACTTTGGTCAGAATTATTCCGGTTATTATGCGACGGCACGATACAGCTCTATGGTCAACCAATCAACATGCTTGTAGCGAGGTAAACATTCAGCACATTGCTATCATGTGTAGTACATAGACAATTAGTTGGCGTGTTAACAATACAAGCCAGCCATGCGTTGTCTATACATTGCTTGTGACAACGAGATGTGACGTCATGCAGTCTACGAATGTACGTCCGCCTTCACCAAATTAGCGAAACTGCTTGTCAACGAAAGTTATTTGAGCGCGGTGAACGGGGCAATAGATCGCTCCCTGCGTCGTTGAAAGCTCTGTACGTCGCTGAGCGAAAACACCATAATATTGGAGCAGGACTTCTAGCGTATGAGACATGTTAGATGTGGACGTCGACCGTGGGAAGTGGCAGGGATGTTCGGCCAGTGATTGCCCACAGATCCCTCACCATGCTGATGCCAAATTAACCCGTTCCCTACGAGTTTATGAAATCCCCATAGACTTTGTACACAACCCACTTGGTTCCTGTGGTCAAGGGGTTAAGGCCCTACCGATAAGGCCTTCAAATTGATATATAGCATAAACAGTTCATTTCTCAAATACAACTCTTTAGCATGGAATTATTCACGCACACATTTTGGCAAAAATTAACAAAACCTTATTATAACAAGCACCTCGGGCACAATTGGATTGAATACCTTATGTCGGGTATCTTGTGTCTGGGCTTAAAAATAATAAAATACAAAGATCCTTGACGTGTAAAATTATCATCGCTGTATCCGGTACCTCTTGTTAGGAGGTTCCACTGTATCAACAAAGATAAGTTTTGTTGCGGGAAGTAACAATGACCGAATAGTGCTCATAGCAACAATCTGTTATCTTTTTCAAATTCAATCAAAATAAATTTGATAATATATCTTTCATGTCTTCCCTATTACATGTGATAAAGGTAATTATGATTTAATGAAAAAGGATGTTTTTAATTTGTAGTTCAAATCAGTGGGCAGTACGGTACCTCGTTATAAGCGAGCTAAACGGGGTTTCCCTGTATAGTGTATGACATAAATTTATCATTTTTAAAACTCAAACAAACCATTGTTTTTCTCAGATGAAATACTAATAAATAATATGATTCAGAATAATTGTACAAGGTTATTGATATAATGTATGATTGAAGTTGCTAATAACACCCATGAAGAAATGTGAGTGTGTATCACTATGCCAATTGTCCTTTTAACCCTCCTTTTGCTTGGATTCACAGAGGCTTCCCCTATTATGTGCAGGGTATTGAAGGGTCGGCCAACTCAATTGTATTTTTCATAGATCAGGATCAACCAAATGGCTAGGTGGACAATGTATGAGACACAATTATGCACAATGATCTGATATTTATTCTTTGTGTAATGTAGCTTTGTTTATTTTATAGTGATTTAGTTTTGTAAATTTTGTTGTTCCAATTCATTCAAATTCGAATGTAACAATTGCTATATTGTATTGTTTATACTATGTATGTTTTGATGTTCAATGTACACTGATCCTTTCAGCACTGCTGCTGATCAGTTTGAAATGTATACCAAAATAAATAAATAAATAAATAAATAAATAAATTCACAGAGACACTACATGATCTGCACACATCCAAAAGTTGAATCAATCACCCAGTATTTCATTTTTTGTAACAGTTGCTTCTGCATTTATTGAAAAATTAAATACAAAGTATCCAAATAACAATAATTGCATATTGTTATATAATTGATTTTCATAAAATGTGAAAATGCTGTGTAAATACACAAGTTATTCAACCATTTGCATTGCTTCAAATTTCAGGAATGTAAATCCTACTTCAAAAAAGTACAATTTACCAGCATACACAAACAGGCGATTTTGTTAGTTTGAAATGTAAAAAATGCACACATAGTACCAGGTAAAGGGGGAAAACGGCTAGAAGCATGAAAATGTACAGTCAAACCTGTGTACCATGACTGCCAATCAAAGTGGCCACTGTAGAAAGGTGATCACTATAGACAGGTTCCATTACATTCCTTTTCTCTGCAAGGGATCATGTTTGGTGGCCATTATAGGCAGGTTTGCTGCTATAAAAAGGTGGCTGCTATAACAGGTTTGACTGTACTTGAATGTAAATGTGGGCTCTGTGTAGTGATGTATCCGCAGAGTATGTGTGAGTGTGGGTGTGTGTGTGTGTGTGCGCATGTTAGATACTAACACAAAACAGACTTGTAGTTATTTGCAACTGGTTGACATAAAAGATAAATAATGTGCTCACACTGTCTGAAAATCTATATTTTTCATTCACTGTGTTATTAAAAAATAAGGAGTACATGGGGAGCAACCTCTACATGCAGTGATGTTGCCTGGGGGCGCATCCCCCCTAATAATTTGCCATAAAAATACAAAACATCACATGAATAGATTGGGGGTATGACAGGGTGAAGGGTGGGGGATATCTCTCCTTTGCATAACTAGCATACTTCTAAAGATATACATACAAATAATCTACCCACATACCCTCCCCAAATGTCGCCTATATATAGACATGCATATAAACATCACAGGAATAGATTGGGGGTATGACAGGGTGAATGGTGGGGGATATCTATCCTTTGCACAACTAGCATACTTCCGAGGTGATACATACAAAAAGTCTACCCACATACCCTCCCCAAATGTAGCCTATATATTATAGACATGCATGTAGGGTGTATGCCTGTTTCTATAATGGTTTCAATCATGTGGTCCCGAGGTCATGCTTTCTTGAATTCTAGTATATTCCAAGGTAAGGAACACACTGCACATTTTTTCGAGTGAAAAGTTGCAAAAGCTCCCTACTGTGGGAGGGTCGATAGTGCGATACCCCTCCCACACCATCCACCATCCCTGCTCCCTTCCACGACCCCACCCCCACTTTTCAAAATAGTCATGCCACTGCAAGAAAGCCAATAATGTATTATACAGGGGGAACATTCTGTAGAAAAAAATATACGGTGTGCCCCCTTTCAGTCTGACCCGCTATTCCATTGTCTCCATGAAAAATGAATACACAATATGGCGGATGTTGCCTACTATATGAGAGTGGGAGAGTGAGTAGTTATATAAGAAAATTTGAAAGAGAACAATGGAAATTCAGAATATGCGTACGTGGGGTTGCTTTTATTTGGTAGCTACGGTAGCTGTAGTTATTACGTTCACGCCCAGGCCACCCGGCGGGCGCGCAACGGGCAACGCGATCACGGGCTGAACCTCCCAGATAGACACGGCAGCGCAATTCAACGAGTCGATGTACCCGCGACTGTTGAGCTGAGCCGATGTGTACATGTACGGGTGCGCATATCAACGGCCGCGGACCATCATTCCTGTGACAAATTTACGGTAAGCCATCAGTTTTCGGTGATAAAATATGAAATCAATATTCCCTTTTTTCACGAGGTAAACGGTTTTCGTTTTCTTTCAAACTTTCACAAATCTTTCAATTGTATTTTACAATGATATTGATATAGGATTGAAGTCTCAAATGTCATTTTGTGCAATATCTGACACTTTACCTGAATCACTTTAAGGTGCAAAGTTGATTCAAAAACGACCCTTTTTTGGAGCTTTCAAATTACGCGCGCTTGAAACTATATGATATTGGCCGTGCGAGAACCAAATTGGAGGGGGTGTGGCTTGCGATCGCAAAAAAGTTCGAAGTGGCTGTCAATTAACATGATGAAGTTCAAATGCTAGTCTTACTTTCAAACGTTAATTAGTTTACGTCGATCTACATTTTATTACGCATACGATTACCGTACCGTCGGTACATACAACGCAGCATGTATGCCTAGCTATGTGTCGTCACGTACGTACGCGCGTCGCGACGTCTCCTATAGTACCCGAAGCCACGGCGCGCTGCGGTGCAGGAAACAGCGCGCGCGGACGTTTACTGTACATAGCATGCGACACACGTAGGCACGATCGTTGTTGTTTTTGTTGCAATATGCTGTAACACAGTAGCGTGCGAACTGACTTGTTTGTTCAAGTTTTTTTTCTTTTTTATCAATGAATAACCTAGGCTTTGTACAATTCGCAAAAAAAAACACAAACAATAAACTGTATAGTCCCTACTCTAATGTGTATACGAACGGGTTAATATAGAAAACAAATAATACTAAGCGTCTGAAAGCGATACTATACACGCTACGTAACAGTCATAACACGTCCGTGATTCATGAATAATTCATTAGCTACGTAGTGGATTTCGCGATGCTATGAATAATTCATAAGCCAAAGTACATGTCTATTTCAGTTTTTTGGGGCGTGCGTGGCTATCCTTCACCCTTTTTTGGTGAATAGGGGCTCAAAAAATTGGAAAAAAAATAACCTAGATGCCCTTAAATGCGCATGATCAGAAACTTATTGATGGAGAAATTATGGATTTTTTTCGTTTTTAAAAATATAAGGAATGTGGGCGCGGTCATGCGCAAATAAGGTGATATAGGTTGAATGCCCATGTATTCACTGAGTCACTCAAACTATTTTTCAGATCAGGCGTTTGGTGGTGCATAAGGATTAAGTGAGATTATCAACAGCGCCCCCTCGAAATCCATTGGCGCCCTCATTATATAGTCTGCCCGGTTCAATCACTCGGACTTATCGCTGTTATTATCTGCCGATATCAGAGGAATCCTTTCGTATGTAAGTGTATTTGCATTAAAATATGAACAACGGTGAATTACACACAACACTACATTGTAATGCTGCGCTATACGGGAACAATGTGGGACAGTACAAAAAAAGTTTGTCAAAATTTCACACAAAATTCTTATCTTAAATTCAACAAAATCAATCATGACTGGCCCTAAAAATGATACAAGTGTTATATGAACTTACCAAAATGGTCCAAATTATTCTTCAAATGTCGAAAAAAATGGAAAATCTGCAGTTTTGGAAAATAAAAAAACTGAGAAAATCTCAGTCGTGATCGCTCTCGAAAGTGTTGCTGCTATCTGGATGACTGTCATGTATTTCCCGCAAGCTTCCCACACCACACGTGTTACCGTATCCGAATTCTGACACGGCGTATCCGAATTCTGATACTGCGTATCCGAAATCGGATACGGCGGGCATGCTTGCAGATCGCGAGTTGGCTTGTTTTGGACAATAATAAGCGGCCTCCGCATGTTGCGGGCGGGCTTTCTTTGTTTACGATGGGACATCGAGCAGGAAGAGAAAGAAATGGAACTTATATGACGATTTGTGTAAGTATGACTTATCATTTTGAAAATGAAATTTTGTACAATAAATCATAAAATCAGCTTCAATCTAGGTATGCAATTTTTAACTTTAGATATGCACGTAGAACTATTGCTCCCATTCGCGCATGCGCGTTACGTTCAAACTGGCTCGCGATCCGATCGGCCTCATTTGCATAAGCCAACTCACGCTGCAGCTAGAAGGCGCCTTCTGATTGGCTTTCGCATGCTGCCATAGACTCAACGTTATACCATTTGTATGCGAGGAGAAAGCTGTCGATGGCCCCTACATTCTGATACCAAACTCGTGATATTCCAGTCAAATCTCGATTTTTGACGAATTTTTTTGCACCATTCGAAAGCTGAGATATTCTTCTTACTAATCGGCTTCTCAGCAGTTTGGTAAGTTCTCATTTTCGTAATATTTAACTTATAAATTCGCGAGTTGTTTTGAATGATTCTTTGATTTTTCTATTGTATATGTGTACCGATGATTAGTGTGCGACACCTATGGGTGAGATTCGACACGTGTATAATGTATGGCATGTCAGTGAGTTTTGGTCACCGTTTTTGCTTGGCACGGATGAAGATTGACAGATGGGGCGTGGCTTCGCGCAAGAGCCGAAGCCAGGCATAGCGCTCTGCATGTATTAGACCCAGCAGTAGAGCAAGGCTCCGCCCACAAGGTGAAACATCACTGCGCTCTCTGCTTGACTGAGCCCAGTCAGGGAGAGAGCGCTCTGACGTTTGACCGGAGATCGGGCGATCAACCAATGAGAGCTCACAAACTCAGCAATAAATCATAAAATCAGCTTCAATCTAGGTATGCAATTTTTAACTTTAGATATGCTGTTCTTTTCTCTCTGTTTGTAGTTCAAATTGTGTCCCGTAGATTTTTACCACTATCAGGACCATTTACAATACATTGTAGATGTGCTGCTGATTGTGATTGTGTGATAATCTGTCTTTTTATTCACGGAAAATTTTGTGATTTTCGACCGATTTGTATATGGCGAACAAGGCGAAACGCGTACACACTGTACGTACGGACATTATCGCGAAAAAAGGGTCGACATGTACGGAGCTCCAGCGGCATCCCTACTAGTATTACCCAATTCAAATTTGAATGATTTTCAGCTAACTGGCGGAAACGCAGAGGGGTACCGATGTCTAGAACACTAACAGTAACATTTTAACAAAGGTTCAAATTCTAATTGCAAAGTGCTCTTTTCATAATACATTGACTTGTAGACGTGATACGAATTATGATACTAGATTAAACAATCGCTACAATTTCAATTACATCTTTCACAGCTAACACAATTTCGTACGAATGGGACTAGTCATACAGTGTGCTACTTCTTTCAACAGGCGTGACTCGTTAACAATGTCAGTGACGAATTCTCACTCACCTTCTCCAGAAGATTGGAGATGATATAGGAAAAACTCGCCATGATTCTCCCGATTTCCTGATTTCACCCTGCACGGAGACAATTTTTGAAAAGAGAGCAGAGTTATAGAAAATTACTTGACCGAACCCCAGGAATTGTTCTACAGACATCAACACAGCAAAAGTGCGCATGCGCAGCATACAATTCAGTTCAGTATATCGAGTCTGATATTTGTATTGAAAAAGAGCAAGGAAACATCTATATTTTTGTTTTATTTTAACTAATGCGAACTGTTCTTGTGTGTCTGTGTGCCAACACCTATGTCATGCCGTCAAACTTTCTCTATGTGAGTGATCTTCTAACAGAGAATTTAGTAAAAATTATCATAGACCTAATAACGGGCTTAGTCGGGGGGGGGGGGGGGGGGGGGGGCCGTCATGTGCGTCCATTCTTTCTAGATAATTATGTATCCCCTTGATAATTGTGAAGATCGAGATAATCCCTATAGCAGCTCGATCACTGGGGGAAACTAGCTCCCAGCTGAGGTCCTTATCATAAAAAATCATAATTGTCAATGGCCTAGCTAAATGTTATTTCGGGCAGACGAAAATTGTTTATCGTATAGCTAGGCCTAAAAAACTAGGGGGGGGGGGGGGGGTCAGCTAGGGGGCCTTGTATTTTCATGAGCTTTTTTATCGATCAGGCTTCATGTAGCCTGTAGGCATAGCTAATGATTGATGATTGTGTAGGCCACACGTCTACTGCATGTAGCGAAAGCTACAGAAGGGGGCCAGTCCTCTGATAACTCGTGTGTTTAACTTTCCCTTCTCCATTTTATAAATACCGAGCGCCTGGCTTGAAGGCAGAAGGTCAGTGCTGTACAGTCGATCGAGTCCACCATGTCCGAGTCCGAGTCCGAGTCCGAGTCCCTGGAGTCCGAGTCGAGTCCGAGTCCGAGTCCAAGTTCGAGTCCCGGACATCCGAGTCCCGAGTCCCGGACATCGATCCGAGTCCAAGTCCGACATGGGCGTCGATCTGTCATTGATACCCATTCATCAGGGGGGGATGATCTATTCATTCATCCACCCTGATGAATAGGTATTACGTAAGTATCGACGCCCATGGAGTCCGAGTCCGAGTCCCAATGGGAAAATCTTAAATTGCAATTCTATTCATGTCACATCAGTTCCATTATGATAAATGCCTTACAGTGAACTCTCTATAACATAAATATAGTTATCTGGTTCATTGTAAACTTCCATTTGTCAGATATATTTTAACTCTTCTTACTACAACAGTTATCTTCATAATAGAAATAGACACCATCAAAGAAATGACAAAGAGTTATCTGCATAAATGATTTTGGGCAATGTCAAAGGTTATTATTACAGAGTATGAGACAAATTCAATTACTGATATCTATGCAGGATAAAAAGTTCATAAAAAGTGTGACAGACGGGACAAGAATTTAGTTTGATCTTTGTCACCCTTAAATTTCCCAAAAATACAGTGGATAAGGAACTGCTGCATATCTTTTCCTAAGGTTCACTGTCAAATGGATTAAGGGATATAACTTTAATCTTAAATATGTGAAAACAGTCAAGTTGCGGAAAAGTAATCATTGTTGAAGTTTTGCATGAATTTCAGCAATTTTCTAATCCTTTTAAGATCACAATTTTTAGCAAAAAATATAAAATATCTGAAAATTCACGGTTTGTGCCATAAACTGTCAGTTATGAACAGATGAGCAAGATATCATCATAAGAAGCAATGAAGAGCAATCACTGTCAAGAACAATTGGAAAGAAAAGAAATACTGATTAATAACGTAATTCAAATTTATCATGGGGGGGGGGGGGGGGGCGCTACATAATTGACTGACACTGAAGGGACTGGTGCGATACTTGAAAATTATATTTCTTGAAATTGGTGTGAATTATTCAGTCGCATGCATCTATCATGACCTGATTGAAGTTTGAAATTGAACTATGAATTTGTTATCATATGGATGGTTATTATACTGCAATACAGGGTGGCCCCCAAAAAACGGAACGGGGAACTTCCCAAAATATGGTAATAAAATGATATGTCCATAGGATGTTATCTTTTCCAATGAAAAACGATACTTAGAACAGTCATTTTGGTCGAGTAGTTTTTGTTTTAGGGCGCGTTGAGTGACACCATGTCAGGTTCCCATTCTTGTCAATTTTTACCAAGTCAGTGCGGGGTCAGTGCCTGATAAATCGCATTTACTGCTCGTCATATCATCAAACAACCATGCCCATTCTCTCAGCACACAGCTGAATGCACACTAACAATAGCGCGCGTATTGCTCGTTGTTCAATTTCAGTCGCATCATATCAGGCTTTCGTAAATTAATTCACGTTCTGGCCGTAATACTTAACCGTGTATTACGTGTTCCAAAACATAAAACGACTAATCTCAACGTCTATTTAGGCATATTTGAGGTGATATTAAAGACACTACAAGGGGAAGACTGGACACTTCGGGGATTTTGTGTAACGCTGAATTTCGTACATGGGGAAGGGCGCCCCTAGCGTTGAGTAGGTAAACTTCTTGTCGTTTTCGCGCGTAGCCATTGAAAACACAATAGGGAACAATGGCGAGCAGGTCGAAAATAGCTGTATCTCCATTTTGGAAAGAGGTGTACCTTTGAAACTTTGCATACAGATAGCATTCTGGTAGTTCTTTAAAATGATACCAAATTTGTTAGGAAAGGTTTTGTAGTTTTGAAACAAATTAAGAAAATGTTTGCAAAAAATCTCAAAATGTAACGGTGCCACACTATTTGGGAGGCGAGTTCATGACACATGACCATTTATTGTTTGTTTATTTGTTTATTTTATTTAATCACGGAATATACAATAATAAAAATGTCCGCTTTCAGCTACAAGCTGTTTTTCAGCAGGGCCGTGAAACATAAGAATACAAAAATACATAAGATACATAAAATAATACAAAATATACATTACAAACAGGTTATTTAAGAGAAAAAAAAAAACACAGAAAAACATATTTACAAAGATAAGGGTAAGAATAATTTACAAATATTAATCAGAATGAACGAGAAAACCAAAAGGCATAAGTACATGAGTATAACAATCATTGAACAGCTAATAATATATGCACATGAATTATAAATCTAGTATGGTTAGCTTCATTATTTCCTTTTAAAATATTTTCGTGTATAATTCGTAAATTAATAGGTAGAATGTTGAACAGTTTTGATGCATCGTATATAATGGGCTATTTCGAACAATTATGTATCCATGGTGAATGAAAACAGAATAAGATTAAGCTCCAAAACGTATTGTTCCATAAAATTTCAATACCAAGAAACTTTTTTGAAGAATTTTCAAATTATCAATTCTAAAATGTAACCCTTTGTACCACTTTTTTATACTATTGATTGTGAAAATGACCATATATATAGTTAATCAACAGAACGTTTTATGAATCCTTGCCATCATATAATATAAATTAGCTTTGATATTTTTTAAAATTGTAGGTAACAAAGGCAGTTATTTAATTTAAGGTGTAATTAAAATTTAGATCAAACTGAGATCTCATTGCATCGTTTATTTTGTTGGTGTGTGTGTGTATATGTATGCGTGTTTGTATGTCTGTGCATTTGTGTGTGTGTTTGTATACATTTGTGTATGTATGTGTGAAAGTATGTGTATGTGTTTGTATGTTTGTAGGCCTACATGTATGTATGTTGATGTGTCATGTGTCAGTTGTGTGTGTATGTGTCTACAATAACATGACCAGCTTTCTGGCAGCTTTCCCACATGGAGATTTTAAATTCAGAACTAGAAATGCTGTGGCACACTAACTATTACCAAAAAAACACCAAAAACAAAACAACAGATTTCTAGGGGACCCCCCCCCCCCCCCTCCCCCCCTCCCCCCCCCCCCCCCTCCAGCTGCCGTGCGGCCATACCCTTGCTTCCACCCAAATTCTAGCTGTAAGAGTGTAGGTCTACCCTATTTTTTGAGGCATCGCATTTCCGATGTGACAGTTAACAAAATGATTGTGTTTCAGATGTGACACTCTTGTTAACAACAATTCTTCATATAAAGAGAAAAGAGGTATTTAAATAAATGTTACTATTTTGATTTCAAACCATGACACAGGTAACTGCAACAATCTTGATGACGAGTTCGTTTTTAACAGCAAGCAAAGAAACTTGTACGTGAATGTTGACTTGATTCTGCATGTCTACTATTAAATATTTCTTGGAAATTTTCACCTGTAAACAGACAAACTTAGAAACAAACTCTTTTTAATATTTGGTGTACATTTTGAGATAAAAAAGCAAAAATAAGAAGGAATTTGATACTTCACTACCAGTTCCCTATTGTGTTTTCAATGGCTACGCGCGAAAACAACAAGAAGTTTACCTACCCAACGCTAGGGGCGCCCTTCCCCATGTACGAAATTCAGCGTTACATCGATCGCTGTACAAAACCGGCGCAGTGTCCAGTCTTCCCCTTGTAGTGTCTTTGGTGATATTACGATCATTTTCCAGAATGTCACACTCAAGCGACAAAGGTACGCCAGAACAACGGGTTGGGTTTTGCTTGCGCTGGGGTAATTTTATGAACTATAAATAAACGTGGGAAAACGGAAAAAATGCCGGTCTCGTTGCCGGTCTCGGCCCGATTTTCGCCCCGATTTTCGCCCGAGTCACGAGTCACCATTGGTCGAGTCCGAGTCCGAGACCGAGTCTTTGTGGCTCGAGTCCGAGTCCGAGTCCCGAGAAATACGGACTCGAGACCGGTCTCGAGTCCGAGTCCGGACTCGAGTCCTACAGCACTGCAGAAGGTACCATCTTTGGTATGACCCGGTCTGGGTTCGAACCCGGGACCTCCCGTGCATGAGGCGGACACTCTAACCGCTCAGCCACCATGCCCAGAGGGTGGTATCAGACTAGAAAAGCTTGCCAAAGGAAGTCGTTGAAGCAAAAACTGTCGATAACTAAACAAAATGTTGGATAAACATTAGTGGAATCAAAGATTAAAAACAGCTGATCCTTAATGCATGCGCAACTGAAGTTTATAATAGAAGTATACAGTAGCACGTAGAGAAGACCGGAAAGTCTGCAGTCTGGAGTCATCCTTCTTCCCGTACCCTGATGCACTGGCGTAATGGTGGTGGTGGTGGGGGGGGGGGGGGGGGGGGGGGGAGGGGGGCGCTTGCAAACGAAATTTAAACCATAGCTTGTATCTATAATTCGCTACCAGTGATTGAAAAAAGGGTATTTCTTTAGACAAGACAACTCAGATTTTACTTTATGTTAAGTCCTTTATTTTTGTCCTAAGTATGCACCAGATTGCATAATTTGAAGTAAAACATTGCAAAAACACCTTTAGCGTGCACAGACGGACACCCCCCTACTATCACCCGCTGCCACCACCCTACCCCTCTCGGTCGTTCGCTCCCTCGCAATATCTGACTGTGATATGCGGATTTGGTTTTGCCCCCCCCCCCCCCCCCCCCAAAAAAAAAAAAAAAAAAAAAAAGTTTTCGCTCATTACGCCACTGCCCTGATGTGATGTGATGTGATGCCTTAAGGGGGTATCCCACTGAGCGGCGAACGTTTGCGAACGTTTGCGAATATAGCAAATTTGGGATTTCGCCAGGATTCGTTAAAGGTTGCAAAAGGTTCGTTAACGGTCGCAAATGGTTGCAAGAAATTCGCAAACGGTTTTAATTGTCGCAAACAGTTTTTCTTGTCGCAAAGAAATTTTGGACATGTTCAAAATTTCTTTGCGAATTTATTTTTTCGCAAACAGTTGCAAACGTTCGCAAACGGTTTTAAGACGGTGTCGCTAACGTTCGCCAATGCTAGCGATTACATGACCATATGGTTCCTAAATGCAATCGACCCATTGAGCGGCGAATGCTTACGAACGTTTGCGAATTTTGGATTCGCCAACTTTTCTGACAAATGTTGATAAAAATCAGGGTGGCAGAGGCAAACCCTGATTTTCGCTAACATTCGTTAACATTCGACAGAAAAGTTGGCGAATCCAAAATTTGCAAAATTCGCTAACGTTCGTCGCAAACGTTCGCCTCTCAGTGGGATACCCCCTTTAGGCGAAGAAGTGCGGGGGGGGGGGGGGGGGGGGGGCGGGGGCTTCAAACGGGCAAACTCATGTTATATTCGGGGCATCTTATTCCCGGCAAAACAATTCCATATTTGAGCAAAATCGTGTTATTTTTGGACCGACCATCAAAAACATTTCATATTTGTGCATCAAAGGGGTCTTTTTTGCTTATTTTTTTTTTTTTGCTTGTCAAGTGAAAAATTCTTAAAAATTATTTATTTCGGCAAAATACATCAGCCCCCACCCCCTGTCTCGTCATTATTGAATGAATTTCTGAAGTACCTTTTGTCTATCAATGGTCCTCTCATTAAACCGCTGTATAATCATTTCATCGGACTAGAATCATATTCATAATGTGATTGTCATCTGACTTGGTTAAAGGATAGTTGAGTTTTGGTACGAATGATAGTAACCCAAACCTGCACCATAATATTACAAACTAAAAGTTATAACTCCACCATGCTCGACAGGTTTTAAATTACAAACGACGAAGTCAAACGCCGTCATCATTAAATAGAGCTGTTAAGGCATAAAAGGGTGCTCTCTAAAATCGCATTGTTTCAGCCATTTCTCTTTTTCTTTTTTTTAATTACCGTAATACATTTTTTTATTATAGGTTTTTTTGGCCAATTTCGTAAGCTTTTCATTCGGTTTTGATAAGTGTACGTGTCATTCAATTTCGCGATATTGAGCTGAAGGCTTGCATGTTGTGGTTCAAAATTGCATTTTGTTCATACGATTTAGCTCTTTGGTCAAGTGATTTACCATTTTTAGCATTTAATTAAAAAAAACACGCTATACAGTATTTGAATTTAATTTCGCCAACGGATTTCACGGAAGGCGGTATTAGTAATCACGAATTTTCTCGCTTTAAATGAATGAAAATTCTACGAAATAGAAACACGTTTTAAATCGAATGCAAACAAAATGTTTTCGAATGATCGTTATAAATTCGAACTTGCAACATACAGATGCAGTGACAAAATCGGCGAAATTGAATGCACACAAAATAAATTGACCAAGAAAATCCTATATTATTATTTATTTATTTATCTTTTTTTTTGTTTATTTTATTTATTTATTTATCATGATTAATTATTATTGTTTTTTGTATTTGTATTATTAATTATTATTATTATTTTTATTATTTTGTTGATGGGGGGGGGGGTATTTCGTGAAGACAATTTATCCCTCGAGTACGTCTAATTGGGACTTACAAATTATTCCTTAGCATTTTAAACTTCTCGAAGTGAAACATTCCATGAAATTCCCTCCACTACCATTTATTATGTATACTATGATTAATATCGTATTCTCCGTTTAGACAATCCGTCAGTGAAAGCTTGGCCATTAATTTAATAAGCCAGTTCGTAGTTACAATCTGCGCATGCGCGTAATCACCGATCTAGACTTCCGGGTTCCGTCGATATATCCCATCGAATCGTGAGAATTGACGGAGCCACACGTGCAATTGAATGCGACTTGTTTGTTTACATTTTCAAGAGCCGGGATTGGGGGTGGGGGGGGGGGGGGTGGGGGGGGGGGGGGGGGTGGGGGGGGGGGGGGGAGGGTGCAGGGGTTTAATTTTCTGTTCATGTAAACATAATTAAGAACATTTATCTTTTACCCTCAGGTATTTTTACTACAAGAATTAATACCCAATAAATTAAGTCTCATTAAAAGGGATCTACATACTAACAAATGTCTCCCTCCTTGTATTTGTATATAGAAGCACAACAGAGTTGTTGTTGCTTCTAATTCCCCTTCTGTGGAAAAGATATTAACATTTGAACTGGTAAGTTATTTAGTTATAGTTATACACTAGAAAGTTTGTAACTGTAAAAGTCAGTGCAATTATATCATATTTTGCTCATTACATGGCTTTATGTGATTTAGTGTACAAATGTACACAGATCAATTACACAAATAACCATGCAACCACTGACCATTTTTGTGCACATGTCAACAAAGTTAATTCATGTAAAATAGCAAGTACATTTACCTTATTTTTAGTAGATATGTTTAACCTCATATTAAACAGGTGGTAAGCTGTTCTTCTAACTGACATGTACCAGCTCCTGTAATAATTTGTTGATGTTTCATTGTTTGTATCTTCATCATCCTCACCATCATCACCACCGCCATCACCATCATCACCACCACCACCACCATCAATCTATCATCATCATCACCATCACCACCAACACCATCATCACCACCACCACCACCATCATCATCACCATCATCACCACCATCATCGTCATCTTCCATTGTAATCATCTTCATCCTCATCACCATCATCATCACCACCACCACCACCATCATCGTCATATTTATTGTTATCATCTTCATTGCATCACGGACACCATCTTTCTCATCACCACCGCCACCATAATCTTCATCCTCATCACCAAAATCATCACCATCAGCATCATCATCATTATGCATTGACAATGCATTGACAATGCGCGGCCGTGCAGTGCCGTACACTCAGTGAAGTATGTTAATGGTATATTGACATATGACCTGTGACGTCACTCACGCTCCATGGTCTAATTACGAACTGGCTTATTGTAGGCCTTCTAATTTATTTTCGCGGATCCCTTTCAATCTGTGAGGGGATCACTAAATCACGCCCTCTCTTGTTCTAAACAATAATCACACATCAAGACAATTAGGATATCAGTGAATTTGCTGACCTCTACCATCGTCTACATCAATAGATCGGTGGGTACCGCTGCTACAATCGATATTGTCAAAATCCCCCAAACTTACTTCGAACTCTAACGGTTTTAATGTATGATACCTCAATACTGTATTCCGATATAATCATCAATCAGCTTACGAAGAATGATTGAACCAGGGATATGGGAGTCCCTGATTTTAACTATTCAGATTTATCCTGTATAACTATCTACTGGATAGTTAAAACTGCATTTCCGCTCATTCGATCGGCATATAACATCAATTTTACGTGAAATTTTAGGACATTAATTGATGGACATACAAATCATACTAACTGCCTTTTTGGAGCAATATATCGCTTTTTGCACTAGTCAACAAAGTTAACTATAATAGTTAACTGCATTTCTGCACCGAGAATTTGGGTATTGTGCAATAATCTGTGCAAAATTGCGTGCCGCTCAGTATTGTTAGCAACGTTTTTGCACCCTATAAAGGGTGCAAAGATGAATCTTTAAATTGAAGAGCTTAGTTCCAATTAAAAGGCGCTTAATCCACTTTCCATTAACATGATTAGGACATAAGTATCAGAACATCAAACAGCTTCGTAGCAATCTAGAAAACAACATTACACAATCAACATCAAAGCATGGAACGGTCCATTTTCATATTCCCATAGGCATGTGTACAAAGTTGGACAAATTAGGAACCTGCTTTTCTCCAGAGTTGAACAAAGTGGATTTGGCGCCTTTTGGAATTGAGCACTTCATTTCTCAGTGTGCAGGATTGTATCTCGACTATAAAATATAGCTAGCCCACTCTCTCGGACATGATGTAGGTGCGTTAAAGAGAGGATGGTGCTATGGAACCATGGAACCGTGTTGTTCAATCCAAGCGCCATTTCATGGTAGATAGATGAGTCAATTATGATCATGAAGGGCGGGGAATCCCCTACATCCGGGGTCTGAAAACACAAAGCGTGGGTACTGGCATGATTGGTGGGTGCTGTCTACGATAGACAAAGCATGTAGCCCACTGGCGTACTGCATGGGGCTCGTAGGAATCGTGCTGTCTCACTATACTGGTTCGATCAGTAGTTGCTCCTTGTTCCATCGATTCATCTCTATTTTTATGGAAGAGTCTGTAATTCACTGAATTCCTCATGTTAATGGTGCGACTATTGTGATATTCCGGTTCTGACAGTTAATTAAGGAACTCTAGATATTATTATTGAATCCCCGGTCTTATCAGCTCGTGTGCACATACCGCATACTATACTAACTGAACAGTATGATACAGCATTGAACAACCGATTAGACAATTCATAGCTTAGCTGTTTATCTTTCTGTCGATTCGACCGCCACTTTCAACTGACTATCAAGAATATATCGACATGTTGTAAAGTCTGAGGCAGTTTAAGGTTTGCGATTGACACAGATCCTAATTGTTGATCAGCTAAAGTAAAGCAAAGAAGAGAATGGAACCGATGCAACCAGGGAGGATCTCTAGAAAAGAAACTTGCATTGTGAATATCAAATCGGTATGTATTTTGTATTTGGGAAGTTTTTCCTGTAAACGATTAGTTAAGGATGTATTTATATTGTAATGTGTGTTTTCCTAGAAATGAGCAAAATCGATTTTATTAATTCATATTTTACTAGGCAAAGTCATCATGATCTTCACCAACCCAATTTACGAACAACTCCCGGAATTCAATGTTAGTTTTATAATGGTGCTACGAAATGGAATTAATTGCCTCAGTCATTTATTTCCAATCCAAGAATTGTGGGGGGGGGGGGGGGGGGGGGGCAAAACGCAATTTTGCCCCCTCCCCCCAAAAAAAAAAAGCCCCCCCCCCTAAAAAAAAAAAAGGGGGAAAGACACAATTCAAATTTAGCTTACGTTTAAAAACTAGTTTATAAATCCATTTTCAATTTTCGCTGCGCGCGCGAACAGATTTTCTCAGTTTATTGTAACATCTGATGAGAGCATAGACATTTTATAATTTTTTGTTTAACTCGGATTATAAATTTCCTTCACAGGTATGGCATGTAGTGCACCAAATTGCACCATTTCAATAAATGCAAAATCTTCCTCGTGGGATCGAGGGGGATACCCCTTCCCAAACCCTTCCCCTCTGGCTGTGGACCAAGCCCTCGGTCGCTTCGCTCCCTCGGGATTCATTATTGGCTGTAGGCCATGTTGTTAGATCATACATGCGCCATATGGTTTATTTTTGGAACTGTGTATGTTCTAAATACAATATTTATGTGTGAGTTTGGGTGCATATTTATTAGTGCGTTAATTATTTGTTTACTTTGTGAAAAATATATCAAATCATAACACGCTTGTCCCAGATACAGTTAATCTTAAGCCCGAATTTCCTATCTAGGTAATGCACCAGATTGCACAATTTCAAGTCCATAAAATGCATTAATCTTTCTTACCATGGGAGGGGGATACCCCCCTCCCAACCCCCCCCCCCCCTCCCTCCCTGCCCCAGCCCTCAGGCGCTTCGCTCATGATGGTAATATGAACATTTCTATAGGGCAGCTGCTATGAATATGAACTCCACTACGCTTATAAGAGCTTCTATCAAATGAACGAACAAAGAACAAAGAAATGCAAACCACACATTTATGAAAATGCTGTATGAACGAATATGTTTGCAAATTATTATCAACGCGGGAAGTGTACTAGGTTACTAGACATGTAGCTATTAATATACATTGTATGTCTTTTTTCTCGTACACCAATGCAGTACAAATATAAATCTCATCTAAAGGTAGCTATTTGTTTAAGAAAATAACAATATCTAGCTGTAAAGGTCAACTTTAAATTCTTAAACAAATATGTGCAAGGTAAATAGATAGATAAATATATATATCGGTAGAGCACCGGTCTAGCAATCCGGAGGTCTCGGGTTCGAATCCCGTTGCAGCCCCCCGGATCCGCGGCCCCTGCTTCATACACTCCATCCATTGTAGGCAACAATTTCATCTTCCATTTCGTCTTTGTTTTTTAGTTTTATATCGGACATTTCCGAGGGAGCATCATTATATATGGGACAAGATTAAAACATTGATTATTGTTAATGCAAAGTAAATGGTCGTACTTATCAAGTACAACGTTTGGCCCAAACTCCGCAACATTTTTAAAAACTAGGAATCGTAAAATAGTATCAACAATTTCATCAAACAACGTGTCAGACGGGACGGACATTTTATTTTATTTTAAGGTCAAAACAAACAGTGTTCAAATTGACAGGTATTTGCATTTGAAGCAGAATGCTTGTAAATGGCAAACCCAAGCTGACAATATTTAAATCGAGAGAAAATAAAATAAATTATAGTTACTTCTTTAAGCATGGTAAACATACAATTCTAACAAAGTAAGGTTGAACATGTTGGCTTTTTACACTGCATAAAGAAACTTACCTGAACAAATAACAAGAACAAGTACAGAAAAAACAACAACAACAAAACAGCACAACATCAATACTCAAAAGTTGGTAAATAATTGACGTTTAAACATGTGTTTAAAAGTAATACAATTATGAATATTCTGCAAATCTAAATTGAGTTTGATCCATTCTAAAACTCCTTGGTATTTAATTGAGCGCTGTAAGAATGACGAGTTCAATTTTTGGTAAATAAAATTTGTCTTTCCCCCTTGTATTCAGTCTATAAATCTCTGAGTGCTTTTTAAAGAAATCATTAAAAATTTAGGCAATCGTTGGTGTACAAATGTATGCATAATTGGAACGACATTAAATAATACATCGTCTAAGATATTCACTGACTGCATTGTTTTAAAAAAGATGTGAAGTATGGGCTCTAAAATTCATATTAAAACAAATTCTAATAGCTTTTTTCTGTAAAATTAAAAGTCTTCTTAAGTATGAATTACTTGCACTTCCCCAAACCAGATTGCAATAAGTACAATGTGCTAAAATAACAGATTTATACAGCAATTGTACAGATTTCAACGGCATGAAAGAGCGTAACTTTAGAAGAATACCGATATTCACAATAGCTTTTTGCATACATAACCCATGTGTTTTCCCCAAGATAATTGATTGTTTACAACATGAATGGCTAAGTTTCAATTGTTTAGTAATCTGAATCGATTCCGTTGGTTTTGTCGGGGAAATACAAATTATTCCTTAAATCTTGGACCAAGGTATTTCTGGAACCCAAATATATTATCAGTGCGATTAAAAGATCTGGAGTTCACAAAGTTTGAATTAAAAGCGTTAGAAATTTTCTTATAACCTAATAACTTTTCTCCATTTTGATACAAATGTAATGGCATTTTAGATGGTCGTTTACCAAGCAAATAATTCAAAATTTACCAGGTTTTAAAAACGATATTGAGTCGAACGTGAAACATAAGTCAAACATAATAAATGTATTGGGAGTTGTACACGTTTTTGTGAATTTTAACTACTTATCAGATGCCTTCTGCTTGGAAACATAAACCCAGGTATATCAAATAATATATTCATTTGAAAATGAACTAGCTTGAAACAAAATAATATGCCTGAGTCTAATTAATCTGTCTGAAAATAAAAATTGGGGGAAATATCGAAACATATGAACGAACCAAAGTTGCCTCCATTTATACAGAAACTTTAAAGGGTTAGTTGAGTTTTGGTTAAACAAAATTTTAGTAAACAAAACCTGCACCATAACATTACAAACTCATAGTTACAACTCCACCATGCTCGAAAGGTATAGCAAATTACAAACGACTAAGTAAAAGGCCTTTTATCATTCAAAAGTAGCCGTTAAAACAAGCTAAATTAACTAACGTTAAGTCTGACCAGAATTGTTTAGAAACAAATAATCTAGGTTCCCTAATCGTCTGTAGAGTTACACAATTTACACCCCGGGTAATGGTTGCTTTTGTCACCAAAAGGGTTGGACATTTTCCACCCCTCTGTAGGTTTGGAAATTACACCCCTGGTGAGGGTCGATTTTTGTTCTACCCAAGGGTTGAACATTGTACACCTAGGGTGTAAACATAAGTCGTTCATGGGTCATTTTTGCACCACCTGCGCCATTAATGCACCATAAAAGATTTAGATTTGTACATGTACGTATAAATGTGTATTTTTATCCCAATAGTTTATCCTTTCACCCTATGTGTGCGATAAAGAACGTTGTAGAGTTTATTTGTGCACCTGTGTTCAATAAACATCCTAAATTTCCTCATTGGGTAAATTTCAGGATTGATTTATATCACTTTTTGCATCCCGAAAGGGGGTGGGGGGGACATTTTTACGTCTTAGAGTAAACTTGAGCAAAAGTGTATCACCATTGAATGTTGATAGTTTGCTCAAAGGGGTGCACATGTAAACTTGGTATGGTACAGTGTGCATCCGGTAACACGTTCGTGGACCTACATTTAAACCCCTCATTTTGAAAATTAATATACCGGTACTGCTTTTCATGATTCTCAAACCATTTTATTCATAAAATTATGTAATTTAATTATCACATTTTCGTTTTGTGATTAACAGCCATTTTGTAAACAAACACTACAAAATAAATGTGTTCCAATTAAATTCAGTTATTACAATAAACCAATCCTGATTTTTCACTTGGTTCCCTCGTGGAAATAATGTATTTTCTAGAAGTCGATCAAAGTCATCTTCATGTACCTGGCTGTCTGTCCTCTTATAGTAGCAACGATTTTGGAGACTGAAGTGGTTACTTCTGTACGATATTTACTAATAAGGAGAACACCTAAGAAGTTAAATTACACATTCGGGTATATATAAAGCTTTTAATTCAACGGCAACCGAGATCTGTAATGAATTACATTTATTCTCCACAACCAGCCTTTACAACTACTCACATAAGTACTTGTTATTTCAATACGTTGATTAATTACACGTATCCTCCGCGCTCCTAACATAGTATTATTGGAAACTTCACGAACACGTGTATCATATGGCCATAGCTATAGCTAGGCATTCATCGCAGCAGAGATATGGAAATTGCTACCTGTCGAATTCAAACAGAGCATTCTCGACAGTTTTGTTTAAGAGTAAAGCTTATTGATATTAAGTTAGTTATATTTATACATTTGTTTTATTTTGTTACTATAGCTTTTTATTCCATCTTTTTCTTTCGTTATGCGCCTGAGAGTAGGTTACCTATGTCATATTGGTATACAGTTGGGCTATGCCTAGATATATTGCACTTGAATTTGTAAATGCTTGATAGCATTATAAGTATGTATAGTTATTCATAATTATTGTGCTAGATGCGAATGCATCATTACAATTATGATGGTAGTGTGTTTAATACAAAATAGGGGGGGGGGGGGGGGGGGGTGCTCGTAAACCGTGTTGTTCAATCCGAGTAAATAGTTCAATATGTTAGATGAGTCATGAAAAGGGGAAATTTGATAGACAAATAACAATGTTTTGATAAATATGTGCCATTGATTATCCGAAATCGGATACATCTTGACTACGGCTGAAAGCGTATATAGATGCTTTCAAATCAAATTTTCAATATCTCCATAATTATGAAGACATTTAGCAAAATCAAGACGCATTACATATTTCTCTTACCATAGGCAAAACAGCAAGGTGCAAGAGAAGTGTGAAAGCTCCAAGAAGTTTCGTTGAAATGTACAAAGTTAATGAACCACTTTAGTTGTTTATAACAAGAGCACCTCGTACGGAGGTACGTAGTAAAGATAGTAAATTGATGTCAGATTATATCAACTACACTAGTACTGTACTACTACGGGAGTACTGCCAAATGCTTTGACTACCATCGAAAAGGAACATCTCCATAATCAAGAGATGATTCAAAAACCCCATTTAATTAATATGTTACCAAACAGCATGATTGGAGAAAATTAAAGGAACTAAAGAATACAACGTTCTTTGGCACTTATTCCATAATTGACGACTTGTAAAATGGGTCTGCCGAAGAAAATTCCATGAAAATAAACACAGTAGTGATTTATTTAGACTAATTTTCTGATGCCAAAACTCTCTGAGCAGCCAGTTTACGCCCCACCCACATTTAGGGTCCAGAATCGGCAGCGTGATTGACATGTGATTTACAATTCATTTGCCTACGTCATCTACAAAATTTAGTTAATTAGTCCGTTCTTTAGATGACGTCATATTTTGGCGATTTAAAAGGGGCGTTCCCAGGACAATTATATATATACTAATTACCCCAAAATGTATTGATTTCATGGGAAATTACTGTCAAATTCTTTTTCCTGAGGAGAAATTACGTATAGAGAGCCCAGTTTTAAAAATTAGGCCATCTAGACGCGGTAGTTCCTTCAAAGAACATCCCTTTAAATCTTTGGTTGAATTTAAAAAGTGAATGGATCACATAAAACAAAAACACGTTGTACAGAATGTTCGAATCAACGAGTTGCGATTTTGTATTGAAATCATGTGCTTTTATTTTAAAATTGGAGCGAGAAGATGCGGGAATTGCGACGTCACCAATTTGCAATCAATATTCTAATTATTACCATGTAGCATATAGTACGAAAGAAAGTGTTCATGGATCGTTACTTTCCGATAACCACATACATTTGTAAACATTGTAAGTATAAAAAGTTTATCAAATTAAAATAGTCCTAGTGTTGGTTGTGATAGATTCAATCAGTGCATTTTATAAAGTTTGTACCACCTTTCTTTGTTGACTTTCCTTCTAGATTTGTCAGACCATCATTACATCATAGATAATCACTTCAGTTATGCTGCATTTTCATTTTGCAAATACATATGACCTCGTCAACTTACTGTCAAGGATCAACATGATTATGCACGACTTAATCGTAATGAAAATATTTTGCAGAGATCTAACCTCATTCAGATTTACGATGTACATAATTCGCGCGTTCGTCTTCCGTGCAAAGGTCGGATGTGTTTTCTGTTAACGCGACATATGTACTTTATTTCGTTTCGTTTTATCAATTGAGTTATTCAAATGAAAACACAACAAAAGGCATTATATATTACTCTAAGAAGAGACATATACACTACATGCAGTGCAATCATATAATAAAACGGAACGGGGCACTTCCCAAAATAAAGTAACATAATGAACATGTCCATCGGATAGGGTGTCCTTTCCAATGAACAACGATACCAAGAAAAGTAATTTTGGACGTGTAGTTTTTGTTTTAGGGCGCTTTGATTGAGACCATGTCAGGTTCCTATTTTTGTCAATTTTTACCAAGTCATTGTCTGATAAATGACCAATTAAGCCCATTCTCTCGGCACCGCTCGGCATACAGCTGAATGCACACTAACAATGGCGCGCGGAATATTCGCGTGTTCAATGGTATGTACTAAGTCTCATTTATTAGGCACTGACAAAAATAGGAACCTGACATGGTCTCACTCAAAGCGCCCTAAAACAAAAACTACACGTACAAAATTACTTTTCTTGGTATCGTTGTTCATTGGAGCAGAGAGTGCACGTCATGTGCGGAATGATTGTGAGTGTGTCCAATAACCGGGGTAATAATATTGTAAAGCGCTTAGAGATGATTATCAATCATATTAGGCGCTATATAAATCGAAACATTATTATTATTATTTTAAAGGACACCCTATCCGATGGACATGTTCATTGTGTTACTTTACTTTGGGAAGTGCCCCGTTCCGTTATTTCTGGGCCACCCTGTATTGTGGATTTAACGAAAAACTGAGGCAAAGCTCAAATGAGGTTTAATGGACAGACGAGACATCCACTAATGACGCTGTCAATGTTGTAAACATTAATACGAGTTTGTATGTTCATGTTTTAATTAGAAGTCTTACCTTGGAATTATAATTATGCGTCTATTGTTGGCGACACTTGTTGGTGGGTGGTCAAAGACAGCTGTGTGATAGTCAGAATACACTTTTCCAAGCTTTTTACTAAATTCCGTATCATTGGATGATCTTAAAAGATGCAGGAAATTTAAACTTTACTTACCAAAAACAAAATTAAACTGATACTAATAATATTGCCGATGATGATAATAACAATGAACATTTCAATAGGGTAGCTGCAGTATTAACACGTACTCTACTGTGCTTATAAAGAGCTCCTATAAAATCAACGAAAAACAACAAAGAATTTCCTAAAATGATTATCTTAACATGCTGAATGGTGTGTTTCGTGCACCAATACAGAGAACACTGTTTACCTACAGTGAAAAGGGAGAACTTGATGCCAGATTAGTACTTAATGCCAAGTGATTTGAAATAAGGTAGCAGCTATAAATATGTACTCCACTGCGCTTATAAAGAGCTCCTATAAAATTAACGAAACAAGAACAAAGACATGCAAACTTACACAATTATGAAAAGGCCGATATAGACAAATATTTAGATATATATTTTGTTATTCTATTATCAACGCCTAGAGTATGTACCATAATTTACTACACATGCCCTTTTTAATAGTTGCGAAGAACTGTTTTAATCTTAGAATTTTCCCAAAATGATTATAATAATCATTTTGAGATTTAAATATTAACAAGATTATTCTCAACATGCTGAATGGTGTGTTTCATGCACTAATACAGAGAACACTGTTTACCTAGTGAAAAGGGGAAACTTGATGTCAGATAAGTAATTATTGCCTATTAATTTGATAGAACGCTTTACACTATATCATACATATGCCCACTTATAAGAGGGATATATTTTGAAGATAAAAAACCCATTTCATTCTTCTGTTACCATATTAAGCCAAACAAAGAGGAACAAAAGAAATGTGAACGCTCTAAGTGGGCTCTTATTGATTGTTACTGTGTAGTAATTTCGCTGATATTGTAATAACTTTGTAATGTGTGAATTACTTTCTCTAAAATGTGTTTATAAATTTAGAGGTGGCTTATAAATATCTATTTCCTTACGAATATATTTTCAATGTAAAGTTGAAAATAATAATGTTCTTATTGTCTGCTCGTTTTGTTGTTTTAATGTTTTAATTTTGTAATGTTGCTCATAGTTTCACTTGTTTAATTTCATGAATGTTTGTTTGTTTCATGGTTTACTCTAATATACCTATATATATATATATATATGACTGATTTAAACTTGTATGTGAATGTAATGGCTCTCTTGAAGAGCATTACACGACAGCCCTCTTTACAGAAAATAGCATGCTTAATAAGCCAGTTCGTAGTTACAATCTGCGCATGCGCAATACAAAGGTCAATCGACCCAATGCGGCATTCATCGAATTGAAAGGACTGGATAAGGTTCTTTACTTATTATTCTTGAGTACATCGATTGGAAATTCCTTGTTGCGTAGGTTGATCAATTGTTCTCATGAAAGTAACAAAGGATATCCCATGACAACCATCTGCCACTCTGAACATGACTGCACAGAGTAAAAGCTTTATATCCTACCCATGAATGTAAATTCAATGGTCAAGGGGTCAAACGACCCATATCCGGGCCCCAATGCTATCTACGAACTGGTGTATTACATAAGTCAAGACATATCTTGTTATAATGATATTTGGGGGTATTGATATAAAATTTGTATTATTTTCCAAAATATCATTCTTACAATGAAGGCCTTAGGGATATGACTGTCTCCACTTCTACCCAAGCCTGCATGGATCCAATCTTATATTTTCAAGTTGAAACAGTTATGTATATTGCAAGTATTGGAAGACTACCGTCCAAATTTGATAGATTGTTTCAAAACTTGAAATAAAGGCATTCATATCTTATAATAATTCTTCTCGATATGCTGCTAATTTAAATTCATACAATTCCACTCTAATAAAAAAACGCTCACTCATTCATCTTGCTGGTCCCGATGTAAACAAATTCTCCCTCATTGCATCGCAAAGACATATACAAAATAACACAATTCCATTTTGAAAGGAACGTTGAATTTGGTTGCATGTCGGCTATGCAAAGTTAAGTTTATACTTCTAAAACGGTTGCATCTCCATACATTCCAGCCATTGCAGTCAACAATTTCATGTTCCAATTTGTTTTTTAGTGTTATATCATCATTTCCGAGGGACCATCATTATCTTTGGGGCAAGATTAAAACATTGATTATTATCTTCGTTTAATACAAAATATTTAAGCAAAATAAGATTGTTAATGCGAAGGTTAATGGTCGTATTTAACAAACACACAGTTTGGCCCAAACCCAGTATCATGTTTTTATTAGGATTAAAATAGTATAAACAATTTCATTAAACAACGTGACCTGAAACTTAAATCAAATATAATGTTCGGAGTTGTAGTTCGAGAACTTTTACTGCCTTCAGCTTGGAAACATGAACCCAGGTATATTAAAATATTGTATTCATTTGAAAATAAACTAGTTTGAAACAAAATGATATGCTTTCATCCAATTAATTTTTCTGAAAATAAAAATTGGGGGAAATATGAACAAACCTAAAATGCGTTTGTTTCAGAATATAAAGTCATAAACAACATTTGCGTTTCCTGAGTTTGTTTTAACCTTAAAAAGGCCGGGCTATTTGAGGTCTTCAGCAGGCTGGGGGGGGGGGGGGGGGGGCATTATGGCCCCCCTAAGATCTCGGCCGCAGACCGCCGTGAAAAATTGCACGCATGATAAGTGAAGTGTATATAATACAATGGTAATTTTAATTTTTGGAAAAATTCATTAATTTGCATATTAATTTATGCAAATAAGGTCATAAAATTCATATTTTTACCCATAAATCATATATTCTTCATAATTAAACTCTGGTTTTCACTACATATATTTTTTTTAGAGCATTTGGAATAATAATATGACAACAAAATTTGGAAGAGCCAGGTTCTTCCTTATGTTTTCTATTTTTTTTTATAATTTCTTATGTATTTCTTTTTTTTTTTTACTTATGTATTTTTTTAATTTTTTAAATTTTATTTCTAACTATAATTCAACTATTTTGAACCCCAAAACAAACATATAAAATGTAAACAAGACCAAATAACCAATGATATACCTCCTTTTACGAAAACTGAATATGTTTTGTACACAAATCACGAAATGAGCAATTTTCGGGCTGACATGCATAGACAAAAGGTCACGTGACTTCGTAACGGTGAGTCCTATTTTCAAAATTTTTGTTTTAAAATACGCGCAAGACCCAAACGAAAAAAAGTCACCAAGCAGCGGCGCGTAATCTTACCGCGTTTTGGAGCAATACAAACAGTCGCGGAGGGGGGGGGGGGGGGGGCCATTATGGCCCCCCGGCCTTTTGTGTCTGTATTGTTATTCAGTTTGTTTCTTTGCCTTGCAAATTTGTAGTAATTGTAAGTAATACAAGTTATGGTGTGATGTAATGTATTATGTTTACAGACTTGCTTCTTTTCTGAAAACGGGGATTGATAGTGGTTATTAAATAATCACAATTCAACCTTCATGGCATACTATAGAACTACTTGAGCATATCGTTAACACAACGGGAGAGCATTGACAACATGGAGACCAATGAAATCGAGTGCGTAGCGTGGGAGAAGTGGGTTTTTTTTGTTTTCATTTTTTCTGGTTTCTGGTTCTTTCAGGGGTGTGGGACGAAATAGTTTGGGGTACTCTTTAAGTTTTATTACGTTTTTAACATTTTCCCCTTATATTTTTTGGGATAAAAACTGTCCCCCTTTTACCAACACCTCGTCACCGGTACACTTGAACCTTCCCACTCGTTCTGAATGGTGATGGACTTTGATGCTTTGCAGTTTCTTTGCACGTGGCCTTTTGTTCAAAAACTGTGGCTAAAAGAGGACTGATCATGCCCGCAGGGCGCGGGAGGCTCTATTTTCTAAAAGATGTACATGTGCTTTTATAACCAGTGTGCAGGTTGGGAGGTTTTCTTTGTTCAATTAATTATTGGTGGCACCCCCCCCCCCCCCCCCCCCCTCCGTCGCTTTGCCACTGTGAGTGTGAAAACGTGCAGTTATCCAACGCTGTTTGATTAATGACTTTTGGCCTTGAACGATCAAGCTATAGAATGCTAGCATATTTTTTGGCTAGCAAACAAAAGCAGAGCAAACAATACATTTCACAATTCTACGTTGTATGCGAATACAAGTTCACAAAATGGAAATAACCCGGTCCTAACCACTGCCGGCGCGAAAAAAAAGTTTCATGCAATTTGTGTACGTAAATGTTTGTGTATTTGTGACAGAGTTTACGAGATATCCTCGAGGGTACATAACAATCGTGTCTAATAATTGTAAGAACGCCATGTAAAAAAAAAAATCAAAATCAAAAACATCATACTGTACATAACATAGCCATTCAAATCATTATCTATCGCTTGCATGGCTATTTATATACTTTTGCTTTCTTATCGTCACAATTTGTTACCGACATTTTGAGAATGGTTGTTTATAATAAATAGGCCTACAAGTATTATACAATATGGAACTCAACAATTTATTATGCCAAATTTGTATAAGGTATAGGAATGTTTACGTTCAGCGATTACTTATGTTGTACCAAAAATTTGGAATGAATTATCAAATGACGTTAAACAATGCCCGACACTTGCAACCTTCTTAAGAAAATGTAAATATTATTTGTTAAACTCGCAACATTTGTATGGTCATTATAGGGATAGTACGGCTTTGGTCAAACATATTTTAAATAACTGAAACTTGTGAGTTACCATTACAAACTAAAAGTTATAATGCCATGATGCTTAAATGGTTGACACACATATACACGGCTGAGTTACAGGTATTGTTCCATTTAAAAATTAGCTGTGCAACCAAAAGGCACCCTCCAGACACCTCACGTTTCTTCCACTTTTGTATCAAAATATGTGAATGTGATGTTTGGTAAAGTAATTATTCAATAGAGAAGTCATAGAAAACAATTTAAAAACCATTTCGGTTTATTGTCAGAAATATGTTGGATATATAAATATTTTCTTAAATTATTGAATAAAAGATCGTCCGTAACATATATTCCAATCAAATATATTTATGGATATTCTGTCCGTTTCTGAACCGATTTTAATCATACAAACTTGATTATGTCATTAAAATTGTGCGCGTTTCCAAAATTTAGACTTAATTTTGCATTATCTCACAACTGTTCACACTGAACAAAATTAATATAGTGTTCAATTTGCCGTGTATGTTTTTTATAGTAGTAGTGTAGCCAAGTCCTGTATTCTGAAGTTAAAATTTATTTTATCTACGTCACTAAAAATATGTTTTTAGTAAATCGCTTTTCCTTAAGTATAGTATACTATTTCTAGTGACGTAGATATGACGTAGATACAAACAATTTTAACTCAAAATCGTTTTAAAAAAACACCCCCGATGTCTCGGGCTCGCATCCCACGAAGCATATTTTTCTTTACTTATTTTCAATCCTTACAAATATTTCTAGAAAGTGTCCTCTATGTTTACATTTTATTCATAAACGGCTTCATCACTTCGTGCGATTCCGCGCAATCTCTAACAAAGTTAATTCAATAATCTTAGGGCTAATCGAGCATTGACAATATTTGTATAGGAACGTCCCACATTCAATGGTCTTTGTGGCTCAATGAGTTGAGAACCGGTCTATAGAAATCCTGAGGTCTCGGGTTTTTATCCCAGCGAAGCCGATTTTCTTTTGCTCATTTTCAATCATTAAACATCATTTTTAGTCAGTCTCCTCTATGTTTGCATATAATTAATACAAAGCTGCATTACTTCGTGTAAGTTTCGATGTGGTAATAATAGGCTTCCTGTAGCGATTGGTCGATACCTTCCTAACCAGGTACCTCAAGGTTGTAACTTATGTGACTCACAAGAACCAGGTGATGAATTTCACTTTATTTGTAATTGTCCTTCATTTTCTAACGAAAGGGGAATTTTCATTAAAAAGTGTTATGCTGTTAGACCAAATGTACTTAGCATGTCTAAGATGTGTAATACTGCCAATACCAAAGAGCTGAAAAATCTGTCAAGATTTTGTAAAGTAATTATGTCAAAATGTTGATGCTTTTGTTGTTCTTGATTATTTGATATTTGATGTCATTGTAAATATTTTCATGTTTTGCCAATTATTGCCATCTATGATGTTTTAGTTTTACAGTATTTGATGTTTGTATGTCATTGTAAATATTTTCATGTTTTGCCAATTATTGTCATTGATGATGTTTTAGTTTTACAGTATTTGATATTTGTATTTCTTCCATGCCCCCACGAGGGGCCGTATAAGAAATAAAATTCATTGTCATTGTCATTGTCATTGTCATTGTCATCCCGCTTGCTTTACCGATTATACATTAGGTTCATGGAAAAGGCTACGGAATTGTCCGCTACTATCAATACTCCGTAATTTCGACTTATGAGCCTTTCTTGCAACAGTTTAGGATAACTGTCCTATGTACGTAATTTAGTCGTAGTCATATGACAATCACGTGACCTTTAGGACGTCCTAGAGATAGGACACTTTCTTGCAACAAGCCCCCGCTTGCTTTCTCTGAAAAAGTTAATTTAATTGTCCTTCGGTTAGTGCCCGGTATATATAGCTTCTGACTAATCAAGCATTTAAAAGGGTTTTATAGGAGCGTCCCACATTACACACTTAGAAAAAATGGGTCAATCTTACACCTATATAGGTGCAAACCGTTGCGTCACCGGGGGCTCCTATATAAGTGCAAAAGTTCACCTTTTGGTAAAGGTTCAGATTTAATCCTTCACCGTTTGCACTTTGAGGGTGCAATATTGTATATTTAGGAAAAGGTGCAGAGTTGCACCTAAAAAAAGATACGTGTAAGTGTAAATTTAAGTGTAAGTGTAAGTGTAAATATAAGTTAAGGGTGCACAGTTGCACCAGTGTGGTGCAACATTGCACCTTTGAGTTAAGTGTAACGATGCACCAAAAATGGTTAAAAGTTGAACACCCCTTTCCTGCGAGTGCATATGTGTATAGTCCTATCCTCCTAACCTATACATACTTTGCCCTAAGCCTATACCTATCATTCCTAACCATCGGTCCTTGTTCACGCTTAGCTTATAAGCAGGTTACAACACGATGTATGTTTTTTAGTGGTTAGTAATTAAGAATAGACGTTAAAACAGTATCGCCTTAATTCATTTCCACCAAAATGGTTCACAAGAGTCCACTGATAATTAATTGTTACTAAATTAAATTAGAAAATGCATTCTGATAATTATTTCACAAAATAACGAGATTATGAACAGATTAAATGTTCGTTATGCAAAAGCACAAACTAGGACATGAATATTCATGAACCTGTTACAAATTACTGCAAATCGTGTGGTTTTATTTGTATTCATTGTCAACAACAAAAGAATACGCTGTTTTGACCTGGATTCATACTATTCAATTGATATAAATGCGATTCAATACGTATACTAATCGTACACAAATCAGCTGTTGCTGTGTCGGAAAAGGCTGAAAAGCTTTTCAAATTGCCATGAGCAACCATTGATGATAGGCTACGCACAAACTGGTCCTTCGATCATCGAATTAATGATGTCGCATTATTGTATTATTACTCCGGTTATACTGTATACTCTGCATCATTGTCAAGTCTGCACCTTCCGATTAATGTTTTTCTTTGTGTGCATAACGTGCGATATCTTGGCAAAACAAATTACCAATCAGAGGGGCTGTAACGAAACTATTTCTAAATTATAAATATTCTCATAATACTTTATTTACTTCATGCATAATAAGCTATCATTTTACAAAAGAATCATAGAGTAGTGACCAGGTGTTGGATATTAAACATTTTGCATTAAAACACTAAATGCATATTTTGTCTCTCTGTAAGTTAATTATTTCTCTGTTTTTCAAATCCCTGCATGCATGATGAGCTATTATTTCACGCAAGAACCAATAGAGCAGTGATGTAAATTTAAAAAAATTGCATTTAAACACAAAATACATGTGTTTTCTCTCCGTGAGTGAATTGTTTCTCTCGGACCCTGTAATTGGTTGATAGCCTTGCTGTGGCCGTAGTTGTCATTAATATGATTGTACAGACCCATCTAATTCTTTTCAAGATTATATTAAAATAAAATTGGCACATATTCATTCATAACCATAAGGGTATACATTCATAATAGTGCGTGATATATTTGATGATTGACATAGAGTGTACGAATCTTGTATTAACAGTGGAGAACATAAAACCATGCGTGCAGTAGGACCATGGTTTAGGAACAAGACTAAGACAGGTGCGACTTTGCCCCTTAGCAAAATGCACCCTAAAAGGTGCATAAAATGGTGCAACTTTATTCCTATGCCGAGTCTGCACCCTTTTTCGTTACTTTGGACCATTTATCAACCATTTTTTCTTAGTGTGTATAGGGTCATTATGCCTCAATGGGTTGATAATCGGTCTAGCAACCTGGAGGTCTCGGGTTCGATTCCCGGCGAAGCCTATTTTCTATGCTCATTTTTAATCCTTACAAATATTTCTAGTCTGTTTGAATGTAATTGTATTATTTTGTGAACTTTAGATATTGACACTAAAACATATTTATTGAAATGTAGTATTCTTTAATGGCCTCTGTTTTACCCCTTCATTATGAATTTTGTGAACTGATTCCTCTTCCTTTAATTGATATGCGTATACTCGTTTTTCTATGTTTTATATTGTATTGTGCATTTTACACTGTTTTCTGTATTTTACACCTTTTTTTATACAGATGTATATATAACTTGAACTAACTTGAACTTGAACTTCAACTTTAATTGAATAAAAAATGACTGTTGTTGATTTTTTAGTACACAGAAGAAGGAAACAGTACATGAGTATGAATGTAGTCAACTTAGGCCAAACAAAAAAATTGTTGGATTGCAGTAACGGGCAACCAAACATTAGGGTAGGTAGGTAGGTTTTTTTTTTTTCAGGATTCGCACAAATACACAAAAACACACATATAACACACAAATAACACATATCGCAAAATAAAAAATAAAACAAATAATAAAAAAAAACCTTTAGGGTCGGCGGTATTTTTAGGGTTAATCCAACCATTTATTTTGCATGGCCTTATTCACCGTATTTCTGATAAATGCGCCGTTTTCAATGTTTCTATGATATAACAGGAAAATAGAAGTAAAATAGAAAGCCAACTAAGAGGTGAGCGATGGCGAAACGGAGGAGTACCCTAAATGACATGCATATGGAGACTGTATTAGTTTAGTCATCGTACCAGGGGCCACGGAACTGGGGGTGGGGCTGCAGCCCCCCACTTTTTGGCTTAAAACAAAGAAATACATGAGCATAAAATAACAGTTATTATAACAATTCAAATGTGGTCAGCCCCCCCCCCCCCCCTATACTTTCAAAACCTTTCCGCGCCCTCTGCCTACATGAGTCTATAATTTATTTAAGAATCTGGAATGGTTTATTAATTAATGATTTACCATTATGTTTGTTCTTGTTTTTCTGTCAACAGGTTTAAGGAGCACGGGAGAAATGTATTGAGGATCACGAGGGCGTTAATCTTTACTCTTGACGTAACTGCCTTTCCGTCATGTCGGTTTCTCTGTGTGAGTGGAGGATAAGGATCGGGAGATTCCTTCCCCGACCCCCGAGCGATGACAAGATACAAATAAGGAAAGGGGATGATTGCAAGAAAAGATACAGGAGGAAAAGAAAAACTGCCAAGCCTCCAGCGCAGAATGGGGAAAATTCGACATCGATAGGATCACGTAATGGAATGAATATCCTCCTCGTAACACTATTTATATTAAGTACTTTCATTGTTGCACATTTAGTGCCACTGTCAAGTCAATATGGAAATCAGTATCCACCATCACACCCGTCACGCGAAGATCAGTCAACTCAAATCACTGCGTTTGAAAATGGCTCAGGTGTGATGCATAAAACACCGAACTGGTTCGAAAGAGTTTCCACTCTCCAGGCACTTTGTTGTCTCCATGAAAACTTAAATCCAACAGATCAAGATATATTCCGAAATACACTACTGCATTTCTACCAACAAACCAGCAGTGCGGATCATGACTACCTGTACCCGATCTCAACACCACAGTCCGAACCAACGAGCAATACATCAACCTTCCTTTCTTCAGCAACACAATCCAATAAATCACTAATCAACACTGGCATACGACCATGCGCCTCGTTGACACTATCCCTGTACAACCAACCAGCACGCTCCATGAGCAACGGACTATGCCTCCATACTACAGATTCTCTATCTTACCATTCGACAAGCAACATTGGTCAGCAATTATACAGTATGACGTCATCAGAAGTTGACAAGCTTGTAGACCTCAAATGTGCAGTTTTGACTAACCGGTCAACACCTACTTTATACACTTCGTCAGAATGTTCAGTGTACGACTACTCCTGCGTTACTTCCTCATCCTACCAAAACACAGTTGTCATGCGTTCAAAACGTAATCGTACAGTCTTGCACAAAAAGGCAATACTAGCGTATTATGACAACGTTTACAAGTTTAAGAGTTCCAACAAATCCACTGTCAACATACCATCAGGACTGCACTCACAGACCGGCACACATTTATTAACATTTCGTCTTTCAACACGGCAGTCCACAAAACCAGTTGGTAGAACTGATCAAGACGTGTGTGCCCTGTCAACATCTTCGCTATATGAGGACCCATGCGTGGCACCTTTCACGTCCAAACCCCTCGTTGAAACATCTTCAGGACTTGATGCGAACTTATTAATGTCACATCGGCCGTCGCTATCGTCAAAGTCCAACCAATCGGTAGGCAACATGGACAACCAACCAAGTGCTTCTATGTCAACATCTCATTCGTACAATTCAAAACATGGTATACACCGAGAACCATGCATATCCAGATCAGCAATAACCGTCGGTCAGAAACCCTCCATGGCATTATTGACAACCGCAACAGTCGAAGATACAAGGGGTACGCAGTACAACTTCCGCATATTGTTAACCACTAGTAACCAACTCGGAGTTGACTTGCATTCGGAACTTAGCTCTACGAACTTGAACATCCAGTCAACGTCTGCACCATACAACTCTTGCACATCCACGTCCACATCCAACCAATCGACAATGGCCTTAGCTTCAGAACTCAACTCTAGAATATTAACCATCCAGACAGCTGCTGCATCATCCGACAACTCGTCATCCAAGCTGCCATCTTGCTTCGGGCTTACCATGCAGGTACAAATCCACAAATTGAACGCCGTCTTAATAGACAAATACATTTTTTTTAGAATGTAATGTAGTCTGTCTTTCAAATACTGACAATGCCTGATGTGGGTAATTATTTATTTACAACTATTTGAACAGAGCTCTGTCGTTAAGTACTTACATTAGTAGCACTACCACAAAAATATTTACAGTTTGGGAGTTAGTAAACATTTCAATTCACTAAATATACATGTTATATCAACTTGATTAATGGAATGCAAGATACCTTTTAATTTTAGTTTATATAAGTCGTGATTACCAGGCAATCTTTTCTATAATGGGGTCAAATGACATTTAAAGTGTGGAATTAACTATCAGTATATTTAATATGTTGTGTTCCCTGTTTATCTCGAAAAGGCAATTTATTCTGAGAAGTCGTCTTTGACGTCATGCAGGAGCATGATAAGACAGGGTGAATGCCCCTGGAAGTGGTTCAACGCCACACTTGACCTCATGGAGGCAGGAGACATAGAACCTAACCCTGGTCCTAAGACCAAGACCAAGACCAAAGGTGCAGATATTCAGACCAGGTTAGCTAATCGTACTATGTTAATATGAATAAAAGATTACCTAATATAGTGCCCCTCATAAGTTTACATTTCGAGAAATCGATCTTCGTCTTTTAAAGATAAATAATACAGGATGCCGTGTTGATTATGGAAACGTATTAATCGTTACATCGTTACATGTGTCATGAAGCTCATAATCATGATTAGTTGTTTTCTTAATGGAAAGGGGATGAGTGGAACGGCAACAGATCCTTTAGCATCGTGACAACTGGAATATTAATTTTAGAACTGTGATTAAAACATTCAATATCTGTTCACAATTATTATAATTATAATAATATTATGAGGAACGCATTAATAACATGTTATGTACGTTTCCTATTTTGGCACAGTGTCCTGCAAGAGAAGGAACTTGCTCTTTTATCACGGATGATTGATCCGCGCTACTACGAAGATATAGGAATCAACCTCGGAGTCCAGTATGCTGAGCTGAATCAGATCAGAGTCAAACATCTGAACGACGTAAGAGGTGCCCTTATTGAAGTGTTGATGACATGGAATACCAGAGAAGAAGGAGACAAGAGAGATATTCTGGCTGAGGCGCTGAGGGAAGTAGAGCTGAATGATCTGGCAGAGAAGCTGCTTAGAGACAAGCTGGTTGTCAGAGGTGCACTTTCTACATATTACTTAAAACCCTTGTTGGGCATGATAAATGTTGTTATCAACAGCTTTTGGGCAGTCTAGATAAATTCCCTCAAACGTGAAATGTGTTTAAACTTACTATTGATCAATTTAATTCAATTCAAGGTTTTTTATTCAACTATGTGTAGCCATAAGGCAAAATTACAAGTAAATTTAAAAGGTAAAAACACATGAAATATTACATACTAATTGAAAGAAAATATACATAATATTATTCCAATACAAATATAAATAAGAGTGATTGTTATGATTGTTATCAAAATATGAGGAATAACAACAAAATTATCATTGTAATATCAACCTAGTGTAAACTAACTATCTCACACACGCCCAAATTGGACACCACCCTAAACGAAACCATGAGGATCATCACAGGATGCCTCAGACCCACACCAACTGACCTCTTACCAGTGCTCGCTAGTATCGCACCCCCCGCCCTCCGCAGAGAACACTACACCCAACAGCTAGTCAACAAGGCCCTCCAAGACCGCACACACCCTCTACACCGTACCACCCAGAACACACAACCAGTCCGCCAACGTCTACGGTCACGCAGACCGTTCAGTCGCCATGCTGACACCTTGCGGGAAGGCATCCACAATACCCTCACCGCATGGAAGGACAGCTGGCAGGAGACCCCCAGACCCCCTCAATTCACAGTAACCCCAAACACAAAACTACCACCAGGCGCGGATCTACCCCGAAAGGACTGGGTCACCCTCAACAGGCTCCGAACAGGGGTCGGCAGGTTCTACGGCAGCATGCACCGCTGGGGACTCAGACCTTCTCCGGCTTGTACATGTGGAGCACCCGAGCAGACTGCTTCCCACATCATTGAGGAGTGCCCAATCCTTCGCCCACCTGGCCACCCAAACCCAGATTTAACCAACTTGGACCCCGACACCATTAATTGGCTGCAAAACTTGCGTGATGTCGCGTAGAAGCTGCGCTGCCTCATACGCAAGAAGAAGAACTAACTATCAAATACTTAGTATCAACATTAAAAGCTTTTTATTAAGTATCTTAAAGGTGCACCTGTAAAGTGTCAGATATTGCCCAAAATGACACTTGAGTCTTCAATCCTGTATCAAAATCATTGTAAGATATGTCCAATTAGTGTGTGAAAGTTTCATTGAAAAGTAACACTGCTTTCCTGGTTAAAATAGCGAAAATATGCGTCAGCTTTTACAACGGAGATTTATTACCGTTCATTAACGCTTTTGAGCTGAATGATAGATATCGTCAAACTAAAGGGGCATTTGACAAAATCGAACCCTAGTTTATCTTCTCTTACCATCAGCTAAACAACACGGTAGAAGAGAAATGAGGAAGCTCCAAGTAATTTTCGTGGAGTAAGACACTCTACAGGCATCCCTTTAAGTTATGTTTAATGATTAAAAAAATATATACATTTATAATAAATGGTTAATCTTCAATTAAAATAAACTAATTGTAAGATTCTTTAAAACATCAAGCAGTCATCCTATAGTCAACCATCCCATAACAAATAAACTTGCTACCATTGATGGAAGGTTGGGGATTGGGGTGGGAGGGGTAGTGTATAGGTGTGTATTCTTTTACCTTGTTTAACTTATATATCATTATATTTTCTTTAGTATTCCCCCCTTCCAAAAAATAAAAATAAAATAAAAATAACACACCAACAACAATAACACCATGTATGTGCTATCATGATACTTCTTTACCCCCCCCCCCCCAGCATTTTGTTCATATATCTCAAAAATTATCTCACCGATTTTGATCATTCATACGGTAATGGATGCGCAATTTTCTCTACGCACAATGTGAATGGTGAATGGTTGCCATAGCATTAAGTTTTCCTCATCAAAAAATGAATTTGATGAAACAAAGTGCACAAAAAAAAGCTGCACTTTTACTTTTATGTGGCATACTGGGAACATTTTGTACACGTGTAAGCTTTTGAAAACTGGTTCCACTGTGAACAATGCAGAAGAAATACTGAATTATATAACAGATTAATGAATTAGGCCAACTACAATAAAGATGAAAACAGGACATGACTTCAGTCATTATAATCTACAACAATTTCATATTGAAAGGCCTATTGTTTTAGAAAAATGCATGCTTTTGAAAAATCGTTTCACTAAGAACAATGCAGCAGTAGTAATGGATTACATAATAGATTTGTGTGTCGGGTAATATTCAATAAAGATGTTTACTCGCATACAAAATGTACCCACTATGCCACATAAAACTGAAAGTGCAACTTTTCTTTGCACTTTGTTTTAGAAAATTCATTTTGTTGTTGATGAAAACCGTTTGAATGATCAAAATCGGTGAAACACTTGTTGAGATATATGAACAAATGCTAGGGGGTACTTACTTTGTGTGAGTAGTGTATACTATACCGTGTGTCTAAAGAAAAACTATACACTTTTGAAATGGCTGCCGAATAAAAAAATATATGATTCTGGGGGAAAATAAGTCATGCTTGGGTGAGCACTGCTCACCTTTGGAGAGGTATAACGTCTTTTGGAGCTTACACAATTGAGGGTGATATGATAAATTCATGATCAATTGCGATCAGTTTGGGTTTGCTGAGTGAATTTTATGGTTTATTGAACCAAACTTGTATGCATGAGTGAACAGGAATTGCATGTTTTTATTGTAGCATTGTAACTTTCCCTGGAGTGGAGACCAACGAATATGAATTGTCAAGATATGCACAAGCACACCCAGATAGAGAGAGAGAAATTTCACCTCCCCTACACCATGTACCATCACCCCGTCCTGACTCCCATGAACACACCACTGAGTCTACCAGGGAAAGTTACAATGCTACAATAATAAATGCAATTCCTGTTCACTCATGCATAAAATGTTAATCCCATAAACCACAAATTTCACTCAGCAAACCCAAACTCATCACAATTGATCATAAATTTGTCATATCATCCTCAATTCCGTAAGCTCCAAAGGACTTTCCTCTTACACATTCCTGCGCAACCTAATTTCCATACCCTTTACAAAAGTGAGGACAGTGCTCACCCAAGCATGAATTATTTTCGGACTTTTTAGTGTCATATGAAAGTTGAGTTTATGAGCTTTCCATACAAATAAAACCTTTCCTCCCAGAATTATACGTTTTTTAAAATTTGGCAGCCATTTCTAAAGTGTATAGTTTTTTTGAGACACACGGTAGATGCATCATTTCCCAAATCCACAACAAATGCTAAGACCTCTAGCATTTATAATATACCACTTTGTAATCGTATTACCAATAGAAACATGGGGCATCGGTTTTAAAAAATTCCTATATTATTATACAAATAATTATGTGTGATTGTAGGGTCGGATATGAAAGTCTCTAGTGGAGTTTTTAAACTGTAAACTAGGTCAGTGCAATAAGGTAATGCATATTACCTTGCGTTTTTGATCAGTACTCGGGAATATATCATTCCTGCACTATGAAACGTTCACACACCACAAATATCAGATCACAACAATACACATCTTATATGGTTTTACACCTTTTGTTAAACATGTCAACACAAATTACCCCTCTAACATAATAATACTAAGACTCATACATATGAACGAATCATTATAGCAACTTGTTCGTTGCAAAATATGATTACAGTCTGTCTTAAATAATTTAGTTGGCGTTAAACAACTTATTAAGATTCTATTTAGGTCTTTTCAGTATTTTTATTCCAGCAGTTCAAGCAAAAAAACATGTGAATCATAAGGATTGTACAATTTGCATCACAGATCTTCCCCCGGCATCACCAGTACCTCAGGAAGTGACAAGAGGAGAACAAGATGGTGAGTAATTCCCCGATCTTTCTAAGTTATATTGTGTTTTATTTGTGTACTTATTCATATCCTCCGATCATACACTACCAAACTACCATTTAATACTTCCTGGAGTAGGTAGACTCATGTCAAAGGAATATGATCCATTTCGCATTTGTCTTATAGAAAGGTACCATGGTTACCGGTACTATGGCCTTCATTTAGCGATATTTATAGTGGTGCATTGGCTATGTGTTTATTATACGAACGCTGTAGTGTTGTCTAATGATTAATACAAATACCTTTTCCTCTTTTTAACATCAATAATTTATGTCTTTGTCAACAGTTCAGCTATCTACGTCGGTATCAGCATCAACTCTCTCAGAGAAACAGTTTAATGCGTGTTGCCAGGATTTGAAGGAGTACTATCGAACTAATTTGTGTAAGATTAAGAAAGATCCTCTAGACCCTTACTCATACCAAGGATTTGAAGAAATGTACACCAATCTAAAGATGCTGGAGAAGGATGGCAATCGTTGGAAAGACTTGGATTACAGTGAACTTTTCAACATCAAGGTTAATGGAGCGCTACCAAGACGACTGATGGTGCAGGGAGAAGCTGGGGCTGGCAAGACCACGTTCTGTGCGAAGATAGCATGGGACTGGGTAAATGGGATCCACTTCCAGAATAAAATGGTCATTATTGTTCCGCTGCGAGAAGCTGAAAACTCCACCATGGGTCAAATAGCTAAACGTCTCATTGGGAACGATAATCCAGTTCAAGCCAGCCAACTGGACCATTTTATAATTTCTTCTCCAGATAAGGTTTTCATTGCCTATGATGGACTTGATGAGTATGAAGAAAATATATGGCAGTCGGAGTGCATTACAGATCAATTAATCAGCAGAGATGATCATGCTAGCAATAGCCAAACAAGTGTCACACATATTGTTAAAACGATTCGCTGTGAACAGTTAAAAACATGCCTGGCTATGGTAACATCTCGTCCGTGGATGGCAGACCAAATTAGATTTGATGTGAAGGTTGGAAAAGTATACACATTCATATCTATTGTTGGCTTCACTAAAGAAAATCTATCAGCATACATCAAAAAGTATTTCAAGGATGATAAAATCAAGGCGAGCAGTCTGATCCAGTTCGTACAGGAGAATGACATAGTCGCAGAGAACATGGCACCATTTCCTATATACGCGGCTATGTTGTGTCTCATGTGGAGGGAGCTAGACGATGACAAATGTAGACAAATCCAAGAATTACAAACATATTCCCAATTATTTAAGGAAATGTTCCTCTTTCTCAAAGAACATTTTATGATGAAGAGTCATGAGAGTTTAGATGACCCCGCACGAAAGAAGCTCAGCATTGAAATCGATGAGCCGATGAAACCGATAGCTAAAATTGCCTTTGAGAGCCTTCTGAGAAAGAAGATGACTTTCAAAGAAGAAGACTTCGAGCACTGTCATGATGCAATGCTACGTGCTTGTAAGATGGGGGTTCTGACAACAGAGAAGAAACTCATCCCGAAAAGTCAATGGCACACTACCCAGGAGCGAGTGATGCATACAGTGTCCTTCCCGCACAAACTCTTTCATGAGTACATGGCTGGAAAGCACTTGTCTGAGCTGTTTCGCACAAATAAGAAGGAATACATCCGAGTGATTGAACAGGAAGTGCTGACAAAAATGGAAGAGTTTAGATATCTGCTGTACTTTGGTACGGCACTTAGCAAAGAGGTCGCGAAGGATATCATCACAAGGATGAGTCGATTTCAGCAAGAACATACTGATCTAATCATTGATGTGGCATTTGAAAGCCAGGACGCGGACGCAGCTAATGTCGTGAAAACCAATATCTTGTCTAAAAGGAACAAGTTAATAGTAGATGAGAAGAGAACAGCACATACACTAGTGGGCCATATGTTTCTAGCATCGGGCATCGTAAGTTTGGTAAGTCATGCATATTCATGCAATCAAGTTAAAGATTATGTTTTAAGAGTGATTAGGTTACACCAGTTTAGGAATGTACTTTCCGTTTTTGTTATCATTGACAGTTGTAAACATTCCTGTATTTAAATTTCAAATGCATTTTGAAATACAGGTGATCAATTATACATTACATGGTATTTGAGCCCATTCAGACGTGATGACTGCGTGCTTGGTAGACATGTCAACACATATATTTCGTTCACTGAATGAAATGCACGTCATTGATTATTTCCAAAATGTGCATCACATTCTTTAACTATTTATTTATTTTTGTTTTAGTTTAATGATATTAACCAAATGTGAACAAACACGATATGGGCATTATATATGTAAGATGATATGGCTTATATTTTACTACTTTTAACATTGAAAGGGATAGTTGAGTTTAGGTATAGAGGGCGCTTCAAGAATTTGTTTGTGAGGTAATTGAAAACTGAGCGCAAAATGCAGAAGAGCACCCACTTTTAATAGCAGAATAAACGTTCATCGAAACTGGTTCAGAGTTGGATGAAATATCCATAAATATACTCATTTAATGAGTTTGTAATTAATGTGGGATCCCACAATAATTTTATAATTTTGACCAGCCGTCGAAAAAAAAACTTCCACTTTTCAAAAGTTTTAAAAAGTTGTTGATGATCTCTCTATTTAATCATAATTTCAACATAACATCTCATGCACAATCGCTTTCATGATAAATAGTTAAAATCAATACTTTTTAAGGAGCACCATCCTGTATTTCAACGGCTGTTTTGAATCATAACAGGCTTTTTACTTAGTGCTTTGTATTTGTTTATACATTTCGACTTTCGAGCATGGTGGAGTTATCACAACAATCTACGATTGGTCAAAAGTTAATCACGTGATGAAACATAGTTTCGCCCATCATTGATGGCAGAAGAAAACTTCGTTACACTTTGTTGATATCTTGGGTGAAAGTGCGTTGCACTCTCTAGATAATTGGTAAAGTACTATCTACACCCCGCGGTTGCATTGACTTGACTGTACTGTGGAGCTCGTGTACGTGTGGCCACTCAAATTCCGTACCCAAATGTTGTGGCGTAATAACTCTATGCGCGCGAATTACAAATTTAATTTTATTCGTTGTGCATACGTAGTACACTGAAGCTGCATGCATATACGATGCATACGCTATGCACTGTACCATATGATACGTATCGTACATTACACACCGTTTGCTGTTATTGTTAATTGCTTGTTCTGTTGTTCTACTATAAAATGGCCACAGACGTAAGATTTGAGCTCTAACGAAGCTGAAATGGACATTTTTTTTGCTTGAGAGTGAAAGTAAAAATACAAAGCGACAACTTAAGTTCAGCCTGAAAGTGTTCCAAGATTATTGCGATGCTGGAAGCATACATTTTGACGAACTGTCTGACATGGACTTGAAAGCGCTAGACCAAGTGTTGGGGAGACTCTATTTTCGTGTTTGTTGACTTTTGAAATGTTTTTGGGGGAGTTTACATTTCGCGTTTTAACTTTGGGAATTTTCAAGGAGTTACCGTTGACTTTTGAACTGTTATAATATAATGGAATTGTCATGGAGTTACCCTGTTACCGAAATTGGAATTACATTGTTGGTAAGTAGATCAAACCTAGTAACAGTACTTAGACTAGGCCTGCTTAGACTAGATCTAGAAGTTCGATGTGGAATATAAAGCAAATAATCACCTTTTGGTTTCAGGCGATGGCAAACTATCACTTCCTCGGCGATCTGAATGTATACGCTATCTTTCCTTAGCTTCGCTTCGGAAAGATAGCTACATCCAGCTCGCCTCGGAAGTGATAGTTTGTCCCATCACCTTCACCAACGGTAATTATTTGCTTACTATATGGTTATGGTGGCGATATTGGTTTATAACATTCTGTTTGACCAAAACTCAACAATCCCTTTAGAATGTGTTAATTAGGTAATAAATCTTTCTATAATTGATTTTGATTAACTATTATACGGAATGAAACATTACGGGATTTGACCATATCGTGCTCACAGCAATTATGTAAACTCATTATCATTCGAACACGGTGAGATTTTAGTGAATAACCTAGCTTATTATTTTATCTAAATAATTCGTCTATTATCTTACCCAAACCTTGACCAAAATAGAAGAAAATGAATATTTTAGCGGCGTCCAACAATATAGCACAAGATATTTGCATTTACGAAGTACGTTTCATTTATAGCATGTTTTTACCGTATCTTTCTCAAATTTGATAGTTAATGAGACATTCCCCCGCTTTAAAATTATTTTTTCTTTACATTCCATGCTCATATCTACATTTGCCCTGTGAGCAAAGAAGAATCATGGAAGCTGCCCTTTTTATTTTGAAACCGGGAATTTGTATTGTTCGTGCTAAAATGTGACTTCTACATATGACGAACAAAAGCTTCGCCTCTCTTTGTTATCAGTTGGCTCACATGATAACAAGGTCACATGGTTTGTGCATATAAAAATGCGAAAACAGAGCTAACATAAATAGACAGAGCTATTATATTCTGGATTTACGTCACATTCAGGCAAGAACAATTCGAGGGATCTACAATTTGGCCGCTAGAGGGCAATTAATGAAATGCTTGTTTTTGTTTGGTTGAGGCGCGCTGTTGGTCCAGCGGGTCCAGCTTCCGGTTGTGCTACCAGCGCGCTGGTAAGCCAAGCTATCTAGCTCGCGTGTGTTGATTTACACACAAGCATAGCCATTTTCTCAATAAAATCGTGGTTTCACACACCATGATGACTGTGAGTGTATGTATCTACGCCTAGATAAATATTCCTTGTCTCATCGTCGTGGTCCTAGTCCGCATCGAGATCGGCCACTAATTAATGGTTACCCTTGCCCTTGGACTTGTCTTAGCTAGCGCTAGATCGATGTCGCAGAGTTTGATGCATAGAAATTGTATCGCATACAGCATGCGCTAGTTTTGGCTCACCCGCGAGTATTATGGCGAAAGTGGCCAGGCTAGCGTGTAAAAGAAAATTGCGCGTACCGGAAGTAGGCAGCACAACCAAACACCAAAGTAGTATAGCGCCGCCATCGTCGAATATCTTACAGCTATTGTCAATCCCCCGAATTCAATATTCGGGTTTTAACAAAGTATTGGCACCTTCATGCTGTACTTGATGAATGCATGGGAATAGCAAGTACGGGTGACTTTTAATGATGTTCGTCCCCATGCTCACATGGCAAATGTTAGATATATTGGTATAACATTTGTTTGTGTATGTACATGTACAGAGTATAATAGAAAATTGGCGGCGGGAATTTATACTAATGAGTTTGTTCATTATTGCAATATTCATAATTAACACATGCAATCACTGTTTTGCTGGACAAGTAAAACAGTCGTTGTATGTAAGAAATAATGTATTGATTGTGTACCCTTGGCCCAACATGCAGTTTTATTCAGTTTAAATCACGATCTTCAATACATTCTGATATTCTATTCATTTGCTTGTAAAGCTATTTTTTTTATTCGGAGAATACACGGCCGCATACAAGATGCAAACATGAACATGTTTATATTTCATTACATCGATCTTACCTCTGCATATTTGCGTCAAATTAATAACGTTTTGACTGTTTACTCCCTCCATTACTCCAGACTGAGGTGATAGTTGAGACGAGAGACTGTCAACTGCTGGTGTCACAGTGTTTAGCCGAGGCTATCTGCACATCACCCTCTCTCAAAGAGGTTTTCCTGGGAAGATGTTCTCTGCACAACAGGTTTTATGAAATACTTCTTGAAAAAGGACAACATTCAACCGTAAATAGTATATTTCACATGTGTAATTTATGTTTAATATCATGATAAAGAACATGAATGATTTACTAGTTCATAATGACCATTGGTGTAAAAATATTAACGCATGAAAAACGTTAATGTCAAGATAGTGAGAGGAATATTTCTTGATCTTTATGTCCAAAAAAACACACACAATGTAATACAAGTATTACTTATTCGTTGATCCTTTTAATACTATTTGTTATTTAAGAACGCTATTCACGCAGATATCATATCGCTTACCAAAACAAAGAAAATACAAGCAAATCTTAATGCTTGGAGGATGTGTTTCTGTTTTGTGTGTTATTTGTTGCTGTTGTTGCTTCTTCTTGTTAAAGGGGTAGTACAGTTTTGGTAAGGCTGAACTTTAGTAACTAAAACTGGACAGTAACATTATAAACTAATAGTTATAACTCCTCCATGCTCGAAAGGTATACAAAATTACAAGCGACTAAGTAAAAAGCCTGTTATCATTAAAAAAGAGCCATTAAACACAAGAGGGCGCTTTCTGAAAAGGCATTGGTTTCAACCATTTTACATACAAAATTATGCATGTGATGTTTTATTGAAATAATGATTAAATAGAGAGATCATCAACAACTATTTAAAAAACGCTTTTGAAAATTTTGAAAAAGTGCAAGCATTTTAAAAATTTTTGTACAAAATCATCTAATTATTTGGGCCCCAAATAATTATAAGATCAGATATATTTATTGATATTTCAGCCGTTTCTGGGTCGATTTTGACCAAATAAAATTTGTTCTGCCATTAAAATTGCATGTTCTCTCAAATTCGACACTCAGTTTGTCATTACCTCACACACAAATTGTGATGTGCAGCGCCCTCTCTACCAAAACTAAACTACCCCTTTAATGACTTCAATATACATTAGTCCTAAATCTTGCAACCGTTTCGGCATACATGTAGCTGACCGAGCTGTAGAGGTTATATGTAGACAATAGTTTATGACCATGGTGACCTGGGGTGGCAAGACGGATTGTAATTTCTGATATTTTGTTTCTTTGTAATACGTGTACCTCCATATTGGAAGTAGTAAATATATGATAGTAAATATATAATCCATTGCGGATATAGTATCGGAAATAATATCGCTAGTGATATTCGTTTGTCTCGCAATGTATGGTCAAACTGGGAATCTAAAAGATCATGACGAAACGTCATGATCTTTTAGATCAACGTCACTGTTTCTTGCTTTCCTTCATGATCTGTATAAATACGCCCACCTCGTGTGTCCGTCAGCAAAACAACTAACCCGCTGAAGCCCGCACACATAGTAACCCCCGTCAAATGAATGTATTATTAGATCGGCACTCTCATATTCGAGGCACATGTCAAGCAAGTCAAGCTCTTCCAATTGCAATCATGAAATGATAAAGGTTACCACATAAGGGCACCATTTACGATAATAATGACGACAAACTAAGAAAATGCTCCGATTTGTGACATTACAGAGCTGATTTTGCCAGTTGGACTGATATGTTGGCAAATTGAACTATGTAACATCATTATGCAAGATTACATCTTCTAGGGCATATACAGGATGGCCCAAAACAACGGAACGGGGCACTTCCCAAAATATAATACCACAATGTTTATGTTCATCGGATAGGGTGTCCTTTCCAATGAAAAACGATACCAAGAACAGTAATTTTGGTCAGGTCGTTTTTGTTTAAGGACGCAGTGAGTGAGACCATGTCAGCTGCCGATTTATGTCGATTTCAACCTAGTCAATGCCAGTTTAACCGCACTCCTTGCCCGTAATACCATTCAGCGACCATGCCTATTCTCTCGGCACAAGGCTGAGTGCACACTAACAATAGTGCGCGATGCTCAACGATATGAACGGCGGTTCGTGCGATTCATCAAGCGCTGGCTCAATACAAATTGACAAAAAAGAGAACCTGACATGGTGTCACTCACAGCGCCCTAAAACACAAACTACACGACCAAATTGACTCTTCTTGGTATCGTTGTTCATTTGAAAAGACACTCTATCCGATGGACATAATACATTTGTTACTATATTTTGGGAAGTGCCCCGTTCCGTTTTTTTGGGGCCACCCTGTATAGATCATGACATGTTTGTGCTATGGGGTTTAGTGCCCCATTATGTCCGCAAATTAACTGCAGAGGTATCGTTCATATGTGTTTAGACATTACTGTACATGATAATGATAATCATGATAATGTGTTTATGACTTTTCTTCAATTTTAACACAACTACCTGACCAAAGTGATATTTTTAATTTCAAAACGTTTACAGTATAGACATCATGAGGGGCCCCGGTAGCAAATTGTAATCCCCCCCAAAATCATTAAAATGCTATGTGGTATAATTATGTTGGGCAAATGTAATATCATAGCAGAAGCGAAGCCATGCGTTTTAAGATGATACCACGATCATTATGTGAATATCTATGACATTTGGGCCGACAAAGTCCGTTTTTATTGTGTACTCTTACTGTATATAGTTTTAAAAATAATATGTAAAGTTGCCATTGTTTCTTTAAAATTAAATCCCAGGTTCGGATCTTCGGTTTTAATGATATTACTCTTGATGAGGAAGCATCCGGGGCCCTACTATCATGGCTGTGTTCATTGCCAAACCTGACACGTCTGGTGTTATGGAAGGTGACTCTGTGTGGCAGCCTTTACACTCAGAAAGCATCAAGCAAGGTAACATTATACAGTTGTTAACTGGTGGTTGAGGTGATATCACGGAATGTTCCACTCCGAGGGTTTTAAATGCTATTGAGAGAAGATTATAAGTCCCGAGACGTAGTCGAGTGACTTACTAAGTTCACGAAATAGCATTTAAAATCCCGAGGATTGGTACATTCCATGATTCTCCCGATAACAAAGTTAATAACTGTTATATATCATCTGACTGTTTAAACTAAAACGAATTGAATTTCACTCACTCATCACTCGTATTCACACACACACACGCATCACGCAACACAACACAACACACAGTATACATAGCATGTGCACAATACGATCCGATCACTGTATTTCTATCGGAAATATGTGTTGATTGTTTCCTTCGATTATGTTAATCAGGTAAATTTCTGAACAAATTGTACTGGAAATCGCTGATTTTCGTTTGAATTTGGTGCCTGCGAGAATAATGATTATCGTACGGTATGGTATAGCGGTACGTACCGTACCGGTATGTGTATATTTGTTTGTTAAACGTTAATTGAATTGTGGGCGGGTGTCATAATAACTCTCTGGCCATGGTGTCATACTAAAATGACACCCCAATCATGTGACCGTGTTTAGCCAATCAACGACGCGTATTTTACTATCAGATGATATAATGACTTGTTTCTGCAACACTCCTTAATTGTTTCTGTTAATTACGATACCTGGCCAAGCGTCGGAAACTTCTTCCTATTGGTTCTCCATGAAATAAGACATTAACCTGTACTTAAACCTTTACAAATGACGGTGATGAATTCGCAGCTAGTCTCATCAGATATTTGTCTTATATGGTAAAGCGAGCTGATACGTTGAATATCACATTCAGACAAGCGCAATGTAAAACAATCACAAATAACAAATACTATAATGTCACTTTCGAATACAAACTAACAGTCTCAAAGCGTACCGAGATAGATGTAATGGACATTGGGCCGTATGCATAAAAACAAGCAATTGCTTATAAGCAAATGCTTTAAGCACAAGCAAGAGCTTGTCAAGCAAAAGATCAAGTTCAAGCAATTGCTTAAATTCGTATGCACAAGCCTTTGCTTGTGCTCAAACCTTTTGCTTGCACTACCAAGCAATTGCTTACGTGTTGGACAAAGGATCGTTACGGTTGTGCGAACATCGCACTGCAGGGCAACAACGCTTCGTGCCCGACCTGGCAGCAGTATTCTTTATTACGCAAATAGGGGGGAAACAGCGCGGAGCATCAGGGGGGTTTCTGTGCAGATCGATGGACAAAAATTGCCGTAAAAAGTCTAAAATAACAGGAATTTGATCACAACATTAACCTCTGGAATATGGAGCTTGAAATCATCCTGAAACGGTACGAAAAATTGATCCTTAAACGCGAATGCCCTGAGTAAGCAAGAGCTCAAGCTGGTCTGGATGTGCTTGAAAAAACGCAAGCAATTGCTTATCAAGACAAGTAAAAGGTTCGTTTTATGCATACGGTTTTAAGCAATTGCTTGTTTGGTAAGCATTTGCTTACGAGCAGTAAGCAATTGCTTGTGCGTGTAAGCAAATGCTTTTGCTTGCAAGCAATTGCTTGTTTTTATGCATACCGATTCAAGCAAAAGGCTAGCACAAGCAATTGCTTGTTTTTATGCATACGGCCCATTGTTCATAACCAAGTAAAGTAAACATCCGTACACCCCAGTTAGAACACTCCCGAGACCAGTCCTAATTTGATATTTTCTTTTGTTTTGCATTAACTATCATAGTGAAATGCAAACTTCGTTTCTTCTTCAAACTTTGTTTCTTATAATGTTGCCATAATGGTTTTTATTTTGGCCAAATTATGTATTGTATTATATACCGCATTATAACAAATAAGAAGTGAATTTATATCAGGGGCGTAGACAACGGGGGGGGGGGGGATGAGGGGAATGCATCCCCCCCACCTTGTGAGGTGGGGGGTGGGATGACATGTACAATCAAGGGAAGGATATATTTTTTGTGTGTACATGTATCTGTATACGAGAGGGAAAGAAAACATTAGAGCTAAGACTTGTTAACGTTAAAAAAGTAATTTATACATCCATTTTCAATTTTCGCTGCGCGCTTTGCGCGCGAAAAACATTATCTCAGTTTGTTGTGTAACTTGCGTATATGGTCCGGGCCCGGGGTAAGTATTTTGTTTATGTATACCGGGCCACGTAATTCCAGTGTAGGCTGGCATTTCTCTGGCTGCTTGTGTGACGTGCACCAAATTACACCATTTCAAGGACATGTACATGTATAATATATATATAAATGCAAAATCCTATCCGTGGGAGGGGGATACCCCCTCCCAAACCCTCCATATTTGGCTCTGCCCCAGCCCTCGGTAGCTTCGCCCCTCGGGACTCATATTGGTAATAGGCCAAGATGTTGGATTATACATAATGTGGCAAATACAATAGTTTTTGTTTGTGTTGGGGTGCATATTCATTAGTGTGTCAATTATTTTTTTTCTTCATGAAAATATATTTGAAATTTTTGATCGATCAAATCATAACACGCTTTCCCAGATATAGTCAATGTTAAGCCCGAATATCCTATCTAGGTAAGTACCAGATTGCACAAGTCCAAAAATGCAAAAGCTCCCTACCGTGGGAGGGGGGATATCACAACCTCCCCCCGCTCAGTCACGTCGCTCTCTCGGGCTTGGTCGCTCCGCTCCTTGCAATGTCTCACTCTAACATCTGGCTCAAAGTTGGCAGCACTGTGAGTGTGGGTGGGCATGAGCCCCTACACAAACAAAGTCGTGAGCCCCCATAGGTTTTGCACCCCCCCAAATCCAAAACTGCTTCCGGCCCGCCTGGTCACGACCATCTTAACATCTACCCCCCCCCCCCCCCCCCCCTCCCCCCACTGAGAGGACTTTCAAGCAATTGTCTTGGTCTCGAAATATTTCGGCAGGTGGTCTTCGCCGCGAACAAATTGGTCCGGTGAACGGCAAATCATCCCCCCCCCCGGTGTAAGAATCTGTCTACGCCACTGATTTATATGGTTACTGTATCGTATCTTTCCTAGATAAGGCAAATTCTGCTGGATGACATGACTCTGTGTCATACTGATACTAACTCCAGTGAAACTGAACCCAGTGATGTTGAATCCAGGACGCTGGCGACATGGTTGTGTAGCCTGTCGAACCTGATAGAGCTGATGATGTGGGACATGAATCTATGCGACAGCTTCTACCAGATGATGGCATCTAGGGCAGCATCAAGCAAGGTAACGTGTTGAGTGTAAGGTGCATCTGTATTATTGACCTAACATTGTTTAGACAAGAAATCGTTCCTTTACTTTGCTTGACACTGCTATAAATGCTAAACGTTTTTTTTATATTTTCATCTCCGAAATATCATCACCATATCACGCAATAATATAGAATTGGTACAATACACGTGGGAAAAACACCTTAAATTCGTTGGGGGAGAAGTTTCTGATTTGATTTGTATTACATGTATTTTGTTCCACATTTTATGATATAATACAACCACATAACACGCATATCAATCAGTAACACGGTTTCTTACACGTAGCGAGTGTTTCGATGGTTTACGGGAAGGATATATTTTTTTTGTGTAGCTGTATACGAGTGGGAAAGAAAACATAAGTTGTATGAGCTAAGACTTTTTAATTCTAACGTTAAAAGGGTAATTTATACATCAACTTTCAATTTGTGCTGCGCGCTTCGCGCGCGAACAGATTATCTCTGTTTGTTGTGTAACTTGCGTATGGTCAGGGGTGAGTATTTTTTTTCTGTATACCGGGCCACGTAGTTCCAGTGTAGGCTGGCATTGCTCTGGCTCCTTGTGTGACATGCACCAAATTGCACCATTTCAAGTATATATATATAAATTCAAAATCTTCTCCGTGGGAGGGGGATACCCCCTCCAAAATCCTCCCTATTTGGCCCTGCCCCAGCCCTCGGTAGCTTCGCCCCTCAGGACTCATTCTTGGCAATAGGCTAAGTTGTTGGATCATACATAATGTGGCATATGATGATGTTGGAACTGTGTATGATGCTAAATATAAATACAATATTTGTGTTGGGGTGCATATGTGTCAATTATTTGTTTTATCGTGAAAATATATTTAAAATTTCTGGTCGATCAAATCATAACACGCTTTCCCAGATACAGTCAATGTTAAGCCCGATTTTCCTATCTGAGTAAGCACCAGAATGCACAATTTCAAGTCCAAAAATGCAAAATCTCCCTAGCGTGGGAGGGGGGACACCCCCTTCCCACACCCTCCCCCCGCTCAGTCACTTCGCTCCCTGTATTGAGGTGCATATTTATTAGTGTGTCAATTATTGTTTTATCGTGAAAATATATTTAAAATTTCTGGTCGATCAAATCATAACACGCTTTCCCAGATACAGTCAAGGTCAATGTTAAGTCCGAATTTCCTATCTAGGTAAGCACCAGAATGCACAATTTCAACTCCAAAAATGCAAAATCTCTCTAGCGTGGGTGGACACCCCCTCCCACACCCTCCCCCCGCTCAGTCACTTCGCTCCCTCGGGCCTGGTCGCTTCGATCCTTGCAATGTCTCACTCTCACATATGGCTCAAAGTTGGCAGCACTGTGAGTGTGGTTGGGCATGAGCCCCTATAGCCTATACACACTCAAAATCCTGAGCCCCCCCCCAAAAAAATAAAATAAATAATAATCCAAAACTGCTTTCGGCCAGCCTGGTTACGACCATCTTCACATCTACCCCCCCCCCCCCCCCCCCCACTGAGAGGACTTTCAAGCAATATCTTGGTCTCGAAAAATTGGTCTTGGTCCGGTGAACGGCAAATCATCCCCCCCCCCCCCAGGTGTAAGAACCTGTCTACGCCACTGAAACAAATACATATGCAAGTATAAACAGTGCGGTTTTAACCAACGGCTTGTTCACCCATTTTCAGGTGTGCCAACATAACACTCCTGGTCTTCCATGGGGTTTAGAAGATACATTAAAACAAAAATATGACACTTATTACATTATATCTTACCTTATCTTTAAAAAGTACAATGACAACAAATTATATAAACTACTACAAGTCGACCCTAAATATATAGGAGTTATAACAAACAAGTACATATATATACGAATTTGAATACATGAAAAGATTCAAAGTAGGACAAATATATACTAACACTTATACCCTCATATAGACCACGCATAATACGTTATAATAGAAGTTCTACCCATGAATTGCATGGGGGAGGGGGGGGGGGGGGGTGGGGTGGGTGGATTTCCCCATGAGGTCATGAGGTCAAGGGTCATAGGGCTCATTCATTATATGCATACTAGCTTGTTATCGCGATATCTAAACAAACAATTGACCTATTGTCACTTTGAAAGACTGATCACATTAACAAAATAAAGAACAATGCAACGTTACAAAGTACATTCTGAACAAATGATGGGCATGTATACATTCGAAGCGTACATTGAATGTTTTTCAGACCCTTTTTTGCCTTCGATCAATAATGATATAATTTCTTCTCTACTAATAAAATCACAGGTTCAGTATCTCGAGCTGCATGATATTACTCTGAACGAACATGCATCCGTAGCCCTTGCAAGATGGCTGTGTTGCTTGACAGACCTGACACACCTGGAACTACAAGGCATGACCCTGTGTGACATCTTCTATCAAAAGATGACATGTTGGGCAGCATCAAGCAAGGTAAAAATATGTTGCACGATGTTTGTTTCTCTACTGGTAGATGTACACAATTGTGCTATCTTGTATCAGAATTGATAATAGGCAGTTTTCGATGGCTTAGACGAGGACCGTTGACCTGTCGTCCCAGTGAGGTACCACAATGAGTTGACTAAACACGTTGACTGTTGTTCTTTACCTTTTCGATTTCACACGAAGACGCGCGTTCAAGTCTCTCGACAGTTACGTCATGCAGTGCTCGCGTGTAAGTTGCAGAGAAGATTAGTTTTGTAACAAATGTTTTAAGATCTAATTCAGTCAAACCTGTGTATAGTGACCTCCAAATGGGAACAATACAAGTGACCGCTATAAACAGGTGACCGTTATGGACAGGTTTTATACATTCGTATAAAGTCAACCCTCTGTATAGTGACCACTCAACATGCTCAATGGAAACCTTTACAATCAAACCTTTGTATAACGACCACCAAAGTGATACACACAGTTGGCCCGTACTATAAACGCGTATCCATCAGACAGGTTACAAAATATCAGTCAAACCTGTGTATAATGACCACCAAATGGAAATAACAAAATTGGCCGCTATGATAAGCAGGTGACCATTATAGACAGGTTAAACAATATATTTTAAAGTCAAACCTATGTATAATGACCACCAAATGGAAATTTAAAAAGTTGGCCGTTATAAGCAGGTTCACATTCTTTGTTTACAGTCAAATACTTATGTGCAAAGTAAACGGAAAACACACAAATTGGCCGCTCTAATCAGGTTCCGAAATATCGTTTACAGTAAAACCTGTTTATAATGACCAACAAAGGAAAACAAGAACATTGGCCGCTATAAATAGATGAACTTTATAGACCAATTCCATCAAATCATATACAGTTAACCCTTTGTATAGTGACCACCCAAGGGCAACAAGACTTGTAGGCGCTATAAACAGGTGACCTTTCAAGACAAATTCCATAAAACAGTGAACTGTCAAAACCTGTGTATAGTGACCACCCAAATGAAACAATGGGAGTGGGCGCTTTATTGAGGTAGGTATCATTTAATCAAACATGTGTATAGTGACCACCCTATACAGACCATAAGTGTGGACGCTATAAACAGGTCATCTTTATAGACAAGTTCATTTAATTTATACAGTACAGTTAACCTGTTTTGTCTTAGGCAAAACCCCTCCCGAAGTTTGCCTTTCGCGAGTAGTCTGAGCGTTTTCGGTTTTAATAATAATGATAATAATTTAGGATATTTATATTGCGCAATATCCACCTAATATAAGGTGCTCAAAGCGCTTATTATTAACCCTGGTCATTTGGCACAGTTTAGACCCGCACAATGATATTGTACACATTCTCAACTCCCCGGGGAGCATACTAGCTGGCAACCCTGCTATAGGTACACCGATATACAGTGTGTTTACTACGACGTCGTGACTTGATGCTCGGCCCCTAGTATTGTGATATAATATTATGGTGCAATTTACTACTCCGGCACTAGATGAGCACATAATATCATCTGGTGCATGATACTATCGTCTATTTCTGTAACTTTTTTGACAGGGCTGCTTGGCTCATATCTCCAGGCGTGAGTTCAAGTTCAATAATGTCCCGTACACTGACATAGACACTTTTCTGCAAGCAGTGAGGAAGAAGAATGGCAGGTAGGATTCAGTTTTAATTATACGGTAAATGTATCAAAACAAGTAATAGTAATATCTATCTTATAATGCGATTTACTTTTAGAATAAATAGTATAACAGACGAGTCAAAATTGAAAAGGGATCTTAAAGGGTACCACCGCCCCAAAATAATAATCTTTTTATAGAAAGGTAACATCTTTAGTATTCATTCCTTCAATAAGTTCACAAAAATATGTTTCAGAAAAAATATATAATTGGAAAACGCATCACCATTCTCAGCCATGCGGTCATGCGGTCTGAATGCGCAGACTATTATGCGAGCAGAGCCAGCGGCGCTCTATGCAGAGCGAACGAATCATCCGGGATTCTATTGACGTACGCGTGCATTGCATTGGCGCACTCGCAAATGCCTGGCCCGTGTGGAACCACGAGATAGCCGTGGTTCCGTAAGTGGTGGAAATTAATTGCTTTGTTTATGAATTACACAACCCTTTGCAAAATGTTGTGTATCTATTTGATATCACAAAACGGTACCAAAACATATAATAATGTGTTGTCCTTTGCCTGGTGGTCCCCTTTAAATATGCCAGGTAGGATTCAGTTATTAACAATAAAATGTAATTTTAAAAACCACAGTACAATACACATTTTAATATACGTGTGTGTAATGCAAAACAAAATGTGATTATCATAAAGAGAAAGACAATTGATATATGAATCAATAATACAACATTGAAAAATTGTTCTACTTGTCAGGTGACAAACAATTATCTAGGACTATTTGGACACATTTATCCCTCACAAGTCATTGCAATACTAAAACCGAACACAACAAGAACTACCCCCCTACACAATTGCTCATAATTTCATAACCAAGAATTGTTTAAAAGATTTTGTCTTGCAAAAATATATCTATGGTAGTTCGGAAACAATGTGTGCAAATAAGAGGTAACCATCAATCCATGGTTGAGTAAGCACACATTAAAGAGAAATTGCCATATTTCAAAATTCACAAAAGTTATATTACATTGCAGTATATTGAGTATTGGAAAATTTCAAAATGCACTGTTTTATTACAATTAATGCATTTAACCATAAGTGCCATTACAAATAAAAATGGATGGAATATCAAACAGCATTGTTTCATTAACCATAATCAATGCATTCAGTCACATGTGCTGTTTCTCAACAATGTACAGGCACGCGAAATGTCTTGTGACTTTTGATTTGGCCATTTTGTCTTTAGTCTGTGTACATAACAACCATAGGCGTACCCAGGGGGGGGGGGGTGGGGCCCCCCACACCCCCCCCCCCCCTTTGACCCCAAAATTGCTGTTTTGACCGGTCTCGAGACCATGTTTTTGAGGTCTCGACGTCATAAACCTCTCGAAAGCGAAAATATGCGAAAAACTTGGTCTCGACATCAAAAATTGCGCACATTTTCGGTCTCGACCTCGAAAATTTGGACTGGACCTGATCTAGACTTCGAATTTGAGCGGTCCTGGTGTCGGCTTCCAAAATTATCCACGACTACCCCCCCCCCCCCCCCCCCCCCCCCACCTCCGCTGACAGAATTTCATCAACCACTGGGTCCTCCAAAATTTGTCTTGGTCTCGGTCTCGAAAATTGGGACCGGTTCTGGTCTCGGTTTGAACATTTCTACGACTCCCCCCCCCCCCCCCCTTTAAAAATCCCGGGTACGCCACTGATAACAACTGTACACATATTGTGCTTGTAATATGACATCTTTGAAATGATTATCGGGTATGGAATTATGAGCAGTTATTTAAGGGGGTAATTACTTTTTGTGTTCGGTGTATATACTGTACAGGCTTGCAATCATTTAATCACTTTTCTATCCATGTATACTGTGATTGCTTTGAGTAAATCATCCGATTAGGAATGTATTCTTTTTTAATCATTTAACAATAATGAATCGCAATGCAATACTAAATGTCTGTTTTCATATTTTGCTAATACACTGTTGTACGATTCGTCATCAAGATACAAATCTGAAGAAGAAATGGACTTAACCACCCATACAAATTAACTTTTGGTGCTAAAACAAAACTTAGCAACATTTAGTTTCACATATTGAACCCTTGGTCTTAACACAGACCCAACACATCCTTATCATGTGTACATTTCTAAGGAAAGTACAATATTATCTACTTACCATTAGGAACAGGTAGACATGGTAGATGACTAATCGAATGTATATTGTAATGTTAATTGTTTAGCTTCAATATGTGTTCGTTCTCCAAAATTATCATTTATGGAATAGGCTCAATAAGAGTCCACCCCGGAGAAAAGAAAGCATAAATCAACAAACATGTGTGAGATTAAGTTGATACTTTAGTTATGTTTTCTGTATTTTTTTGTAACCTGGTTGTACTGTGCGTGATCTATAACACTGTTGATTATAATGATGACTGTACTGACAACTTTGTTTGCGGTCATTCCTTTGATAAAAATTTAATTATTCTATCTACTTCTTTCATTGATTTGTGTTTCTCCTATTGTGATAACGTTATTACTAATTATGTAGCTGAAATGAAGTTTACCAATCACTATAAAACATGGGATACTCGTGTATATTGGCAGTACCGGTTTAAAGACCCCCTCCCCCTTTCAGAGCCGATCCGGCCGCTCCTAATGTTCGCATATATACATTTTAAAACGGCAGATCACCACTTCTGAGGCTCTTATATTAATTTTTAAAACAGGCCGATCGCCGCTCCTAAAGGTCTATTTTTTGTTAAATGGCCGCACCTTAGACCCCATTTTGAAGTCGGTAAGGCACACCTCCGCGAAAATATAATTCGATTACCCCCCCCCCCCCACCCCCCCCCCCCCCCCCCCCCCCACACACACACACACACACAAACACACCACAACATAAACAAAGTATTATGGAAGATGTCGTTGCATTGCCCCAAAACTGTCACGTACAATTGAATCCCTGTAGTTACAATTGGCATACAAAATTATGTAGTTACAGGATAGTACAGTTTGGGTCAGACAAAAATGTAAGTAACTTAAACTTGTCAGCTACCATTACCAATGGTGCTAATGGTACCAATTGTAGAAAAACATAAAAACGGCTACGATACAGGACTGTTTTTATTCAAAAAGAGCAGCTGTTAAAAACAGGGCGCAATCTACACACTCAACCATTTTTGCATCAAAATATGTGACCGCAGTTTGGTAAAATGATATTGATTTTACAATGTAAAAACCATATTGGTTATTTTTAGAAATGAGTAGGATTTGTTAATTTATAAATGGCTGGTTCAAAAAGATCCCACACGTATTAGATATGGTAACATTATAGATTTTTCAGCCGTCTCTAAGCCGATTTTGATCAAAATAATTTTATGTTGAAATTGTATAGTCTTCTAAATTGTACACCCAGTTGTTTACTACCTATCAAAACATTTGTTTGGAGCGCCTTTAATACCAAAACTGAACTACTTCTTTAACCCCCTACAATGGTTTGTTACACACGAGAGTTATAATGATAAATAAAACAAATAAATCAATCGGATTACGACAGAGATGTTATTCTAAGTCAACTATTCTTTCTATTGACAGTGTTATTCATATCGACTCAGCTACGGACAAATCAGTACATAGTGATCCAGTAGACCCCAGTAGCAACACTGCCTCAGTACCTGCTGTACCCGAAGACTCTACTACCATCTCATCATCGACACAGGAGGAAACTCACATGTATAATCAAGTAAACTATACCAGACTATTTCCAGTAATGGCCATGGTGTTGGTTGCTTCTCATGGCAGTCTTGTGAAATGTCTTTAGACCTCAGTAACTACCTACTAAACGAGCACAGATAGACACGCAGAGACCATGAGAAAACGGGTGCGCTTCGTTATTCCGAAGGTTCGTTATTCCGAAGGTTCTTTATTCCGAAGGTCCGTTATTCCGAGGGTTCGTTATTCCGAAGGTTCGCTATTCCTGAAATGAAATCGGGTTCGTTAATCCGAAAATTAATTTGGGTTTTTTATAATGCTATAATTTCATATAAAGATATAAAATAAACGTCAATTTTTGCTTGGGTTGGCCAAGGAGGGAAAGGGGGAGGGGTATGCTTATAAATGCAGGCTGTAATTAAATAAACAAAACACAAATTATAGTATTATAACAAACCCGATTTAATTTTAGGATTAACGAGCCGTATTTTATTTTTGGACTAATGAACCTTCGGAATAACGAACCTTCGGAATAACGAACCGTCGGAATAACGAACCCGATTTTTTTTCTCGATAAACGAACCTTCGGATAACGAACCTTCGGAATAACGAACCTTCGGAATAACTGAAACTTCGGAATAACGAACCTTCGGAATAACGGACTGTAACCAAATGGTACCATTATCATGCTGTTGCCTTTAAGGGGGTGTCCGTCTTTTGCAAGCCAAATTTCAAAAGTTGCGATTTAATTTTCGGATTAACGAACCATATTTTTATTTTTGGACTAATGAACCTTCGGAATAACGAACCTTCGGAATAACGAACCGTCGGAATAACGAACCCGATTTTTTTTCTCGGATAAACGAACCTTCGGAATAACGAACCTCATTTCGTTTAAGAATAGCGAACCTTCGGAATAACGAACCCTCGGAATAACGAACCTTCGGAATAACGAACGTTCGGATAACGAACCTTCGGAATAACGAACCTTCGGAATAACTGAACCTTCGGAATAACGAACCTTCGGAATAACGGACTGTAACCAAATGGTACCATTATCATGCTGTTGCCTTTAAGGGGGTCTCCGTCTTTTGCAAGCCAAATTTCAAAAGTTGCGAGGTTATTGTCTTACATAAAAGAAAATGTCAGTTAACAGCTTGCCTAAAAAAACACATAGGGATTGCAGTTAGGGAGTTATAGAACTCAGAATGATGAAAGCGACGAACCGTCGTTTATATTGCATTATGAGTCTTCGCTCGTGCAAATTCGCTCACATTGGCTGCTTGGGCATTGCGCTAAGCCCCAAGTGGCTGAGCGTGAACCGCGCACAGATTGTGATCGAACAACGGCGTAAGCGAATACTAAACAAAATAACTAAGACTCGTAAAACTGACTTTGTAATTGTTTATTCTTCATTTTCGAGACCATTTTCGTGGCATACCTTGTACCGTCTATACAATACCTTTACAAAAACTACAATATCGTTGTAATAATTATTATTCTTAATCAGATCAACACATTTATTGGCCGATATGTAGGGATGATTTCCACACATTCGATTTTTGTATTCGTAGAATACCGTTATTACAGGGTTGTTCGATCTTAATTTTTATGTGGGTGCTACATTTATCGTCATCCGTCTATCGTTAAACTGTTCAGACAATTTGTAAAAGGCGGCACTCCCTTTAATGCAGTCCTAAATGTAGGGGTAATATCAATGTTTCTGCATAATCGGCGCTGTCCCAATAATGTATCACTTCTGAACAGGTTTTCAAACCCGAAAATTGCTAAATTAATTCCATTATCTCCTTGCACGTCCTAAACATTCGTATAGAATAGTATACCAGTCTAGATCTGGAAAAGTATGCATGTGATTGATCTTCAGCCAAAATGTACCTTGACCAGTGATGATACTTGTACCATGGTGCTGGTATTATGACGGGAACTAAAATCCATGATGTAATTATTCGTTCTTTGTTATTTTGTTACTTCACTAACAGTCTAGGGTAACGTGTAAACAAACTCCTGCTTTGGACTTGTAGTTATTACAAATGCAGTATTCACAATAAGTTTATGCGGAATGAACATAATACACACTCCATTTTTAGGGTATTATCCATGCATATTGTGACTTAGATTTTTGAGAAATTTTGTTTTCTTTGCTCACGAACAAGTCTTCCTGGGTTTTGCTTGATATTTGTTGATATTTGTCTATTTTTGTTTCATACATAGCATGTTTAGTATTTCGTTTTTTATTTGTATGTTGATATATCTTAAGGTGCATAAATAAGTACTTTAAAGGGATAGTAAAGTTATGATCAAAGTGAATTTTAGTAAACTAAAATTTGTAAGATATTATTGCGAACTTATTGTTGTATACTCATTCATACTCCATGCTAGAAAACCTATATACGATTTAGTAAGAAGGCTGTTTTCATTTTGTTTAAGTTTACACAAGAGGGCGCCAATGTGTATAATGACAAAGCAAGGACACTTTTATACAAAGTGTTTAATAATTCCATGGTCATAATTAAAGTGATGCTGTAAACTTTCAGATATTGCACAAAATGACATTTGAGACTTCAATCCTACATCAATATCATTGTAAAATATAATTGAAAGATTTGTGAAAGTTTGAAAGAAAACGAACACCTGTTTACCTAATGTAAATAACGAATATTGAGTTCATATTTTATCACCGAATACTGATGGCCTTCCGTAGAATTGTCGCAGTAATATTCATCCGTTTGATCTTGACGATATCCGCACCCGTGTGTATACAGTCATGTACAGACGATACGGAATCGAATTCATGTAATTTGCGCACGCACGATCGGCTCAATTACATGTCTGGTCGGAAGATTTCCCACGCGCGCTGGCTGGACGTATTCAGCTGAGGCAATTGTACTTGTTATTAAATGCGTTGATCAACGCTTTACTTTCAATGATAATTATATTCATACTAATAGTATATCCCCTAATGTAGTATGAATAAATGTTGTGAAATTTTTTGCTATAATCTTGGAAACAGTTTTTAATTTGGTCTAAATACATTACTGATGAGAAAAAGTGATGTTTCCATTTTTTATATTTTTGGTCCCAGGGTGCATTTTGGGCGATTTTAAAGATAATTAGCTAGTTTGCATATTTGTGAAATAAGGTCAGGGGTCATTTTCTATCTAGGGATAGTACAATATTGATAAAAACTGGTATTCTAGGGTATTTTGAGGCAAGGATTCCATTTCCGGTGCTCGTTTGTAAAGTGCTGTATGGGAAACACTCTGAAATCCAAGATGGCTTCCCCTAATTTGCATATTTATGAATATTATTGATTTTCAGTGGCTACAGCCCCTAATAAGCAATAACTCCGGATTATTATTTGTCAGTTATTTTCTAAGTATGTATTTATGATATCAAAGATGAGTTGCCATCGTGGCAACCTCTAGCAATGCATATTATTTGCATAATTATGTATTTTACCTAATTTTGCATATTCCCCCCAAATCGAGTATATTGGGAACCCGGCAAGTAAAAAAGACAAGTAATACCACCTTTTCCAAGGTTTTAGGGGGCAACGAATCCTTTCATGATACTTTATTTACCTGTATCACTATGGCATCCATCTCAAATCCAAGATGACTGCTCCCTAAATTACACATGTTATGATACACGACTATATTATTTCGGTTATATTAGATTGATATTATAATGTTTTGACTTGAAATTATTGGAATGAGCAACTACAATACTTGAATCACAATGTAGTTGTTTTGCTTACAGTAAGCAAATCATACTTTTATAAATTAAATGGCATTAAAGTAGCAAATAGCAATATTTACTTTAAAATGACAAATGCGGCCATCTTGGATTTATGTGGGTTGCCGAGGTGATACAGGTGAATAAGTATCATGAATGGATTCGTTGCCCCCTAAAACCTTGGAAAAGTGGTATTACTTGTCTTTTTTACTTGCTGGGTTCCCAATATACTCGATTTGGGGGAATATGCAAATTAGGTAAAATACATAATTATGCAAATAATATGCATTGCTAGAGGTTGCCACGATGGCAATTCATCTTTGATATCTTAAATACATACTTAGAACATAACTGACAAATAATAATCCGGAATTATTGCTTATTAGGGGCTGTAGCCACTGAAAATCAATAATATTCATAAATATGCAAATTAGGGGAAGCCATCTTGAATTTCAGAGTGTTTCTCATACAGCACTTACAAACGAGCACCGGAAATGGAATCCTTGCCTCAAAATACCCTAGAATACTATTTTTTATCAATATTGTACTATTCCTAGATAGAAAATGACCCCTGACCTTATTTCACAAATATGCAAATTAGCTAATTATCTTTAAAATCGCCAAAAATGCACCCTGGGACCAAAAATATAAAATGGAAACATCACTTTTTCTCATCATTAATGTATTTATACCAAATTAAAAACTGTTTCCAAGATTATAGCAAAAAAAATTGCTACTTTACATAACCTGATACACTATAAAGGGACATTTGAACAAATCCAACCCTATTTTATTCTTCTCTACCATAAGCTAAACAACACGGTAGAAGAGAAACGAGGAAGCTCCAAGTAATTTTTGTGGATTTGGACACATACAGGTATGACTTTAAGTATCAATACGTTAATTCTTCGATTTAAGAAAACAAGTTGTATATATCTAAAAGTGCAAACATTAGAAATTAGGATACTCATAGGCATATAGGAGCTCATTTACTATGGGGCCGATGTATTTTACCCGAATAATTATCCTTTCATTTTTCTTCTGACAAGCCCCCCAAAACAAACAGAAAAAGGTCTTTGCTTCATTGAAGCCCCAAATTAGGTTTTTTAAATTTTTGTATATATAATGTTTTTTCCCGAAGGAAAAATTCCCTTTTCTGAATATGACTTTATTTTGCCCTGATAGTACATTTATTTGCCCGAAAATGACATGGTTTTGCCCGAATATCACATAAAACTCCATGGGGGCTACAGCCCCCAGCCCCCGCCTCCTGCGCCTATATGATGCTATTAAGAAATAATGCTCTACAGTGTTGAAATTCATTGAAATTATTAAGTGTTACAAGTGATTTTTAAAATGTAGATAATTAAGTAATTTGAATTGAACTCTATAGAATAATTGGTATTTTGAATATTGTTAACCATCGTCAATGTAAGATTTTACCATTGATATGTAATGCGTTGTGTTTTCATGATTATATTATTGGTCTATAGTCAGGCAAATTGAAATGATAATTTGTATGAAGATTTTGTATGAATTGCAAAAGAAAGCAAATGATTTCTGTATTTGTACGTGTTTGTTGATTGAATCTATAATATTTTCGTATTCATGTTTAAGATCATGAAGGTTTAATTCCCGCTAATCTGTCATATAAATACTGTTTTAACTGTGATACACATATGATACTAGACAGCCATTGAACTTTCGCATATCACTTCTCAAAACTTTTTTTTCTCAAAAAATATGTGTGCACTAATTATATGGTATGCAAATCAAGCCTAACTTTGAGTACATTTAAACGGAGATGCAAACACTTACACTTCCGCTGTATGTTAATATGATGTCATCATTATTTTAACGTATAAAATACTTCATATGGCGTTAGGCATTATAATACTATTTATATTACTATTTATAGTACTACATGTGGGACCAGCAACAACAATTACTTAAATGTTCTTTCTTGACGTTTTCCACATTCTCATATGTAATATACTTGTATTTTGTATTTTGCCTTAGTATTTGCTAGATGTGTGATGTTCTTGTTCGCTTACGTGAATGCTCAATTAATAATTGTGTGTTCTTATATGACAAATGGAATCAAATGAAATGTACAATGTTCCTACTAAATGCTTAAAGGGATCTAAATTTAGTAAATTGTTGACATGTGCAAAAAGCGATGGGTGGTTGATACAATGTATACTGTTGTTATCTGATGTTCACTGGGTGTTGTGTGAAAATTTCAAGTTACATGGACTTTATATGGCCGAGTAATGAGCAAAAACACAAAGTGACATTTACTAACTTATTGCACTCACTTTGTACATGGTTCTAACGATCCATTGGATAATTTGATATCTGACCACTTCAATCGTTAATATCTTTTTAACGAAAGGGAAATTTGAAAAAACGAAACCTTTCCATGCTTTTTTTGTTAATAAGAATACCACAAGGTGTGAGGGAACCGCTATTATTCCAATTGGATTGTGATGATTTTGACAATGTTACTAAGTCTAGTAACATTGTGTAAATCGACACAACTTTGGTTGGTTAATTATAACTCTAGCAGGTCTCACATACCTCCTTGTATTCGTATAACCAATATACGCGTGTAACAACTTTTTTTTCCGAATTTCCCTTTTATTAACAAGATATTTATTATTGAAGTTTCTGACTGTTTAAAAATGACTTAGCGAATACCACTTGGCATTTACGCTCATTTCATACCCGTTCCAGACTGATTGATTTTGCTATAAAATGTATTCTCCCTGAACCCTAGCCCGATTATTTTCGGGACCAGTCCTGAATGGGCTAGCGTGAAATGTTCATACATCACGTATTGAACTTATCGGATTACAAAACACGCACTCTGTCAACACTTTGTATTTCTCATTTCTCAATATTCAAATTGTTGATAAGAAAAATGATCATAATACACAATTTTTCCTTGAATGTGTAAACCAACACAAATCTAATCTGCATTATATATAGGGGCAACTCCAGCGTCACGGACATTACAAACAGACAGTATTTTCATGACTTTCCAATGCCACTACTAATTCATACCTCTACCTAATGTCTAACTTTTATTTTGATTACAATGCAATAGCCTGGTTAAGTATGCAAACAAAGTTTCAGAACATTTATCCAATACGTTACTGAGTAATTCTGCAAAATGTGCGCCGTCACGGACATTACATTTTTTTGGACATGACTTTTTGCATCCATATACATCTTTGCTAAAATCTGTGAGTTCTAAGACCTCACAAATAGTATATCCCCCCTAATGTAGTACAAATAAATGTTGTGAAATTTTTTGCTATAATCTTGGAAACAGTTTCTAAGTTGGTCTAAATACATTACTGATGAGAAAAAGTGATGTTTCCATTTTTTATTTTTGGTCCCAGGGTGCATTTTGGCGATTTTAAAGATAATTAGCTAATTTGCATATTTGTGAAATAAGGTCAGGGGTCATTTTCTATCTAGGAATAGTGCAATATTGATAAAAACTAGTATTCTAGGGTATTTTGGGGCAAGGATTCCATTTCCGGTGCTCGTTTGTAAGTGCTGTATGGGAAACGCTCTGAAATCCAAGATGGCTTCCCCTAATTTGCATATTTATGAATACTATTGATTTTAAGTGGCTACAGCCCCTAATAAGCAATAATTCTGGATTATTATTTGTCAGTTATGTTCTAAGTATGTATTTAAGATATCAAAGAAGAGTTGTCATCGTAGCAACCTCTAGCAATGCATATTATTTGCATAATTATGAATTTTACCTAATTTGCATATTCCCCAAATCGAGTATATTGGGAACCCGGCAAATAAAAAAAGATAAGTAATTTCCAAGGTTTTGGGGGGCAGCAGATCCATTGTTGATACTTATTTACCTGTATCACCATGGCATCTATCTCAAATCCAAGATGACTGCTCCCTAAATTACACATGTTATGATACACGACTATATTATTTTGGTTATATTAGATTGATATTATAATGTTTTGACTTTTAATTATTGGAATGAGCAACTAGAATACTTGAATCACAATGTAGTTGTTTGCTTTCAGTAACAAATTATATTTTTATAAATGAAATGCCATTAAAGTAGCAAATAGTAATATTTACTTTAAAATGACAAAGGCGGCCATCTTGGATTCATGTGGGTTGCCGAGGTGATACAGGTAAATAGTTATCATAAATGGATTCGTTGCCCCCTAACACCTTGGAAAAGTGGTATTACTTGTCTCTTTTTACTTGCCGGGTTCCCAATATACTCGATTTGGGGAATATGCAAATTAGGTAAAATACATAATTATGCAAATAATATGCATTGCTAGAGGTTGCCACGATGGCAACTCATCTTTTATGTCTTAAATACATACTTAGAACATAACTGACAAATAATAATCTGGAATTATTGCTTATTAGGGGCTGTAGCCACTGAAAATCAATAATATTCATAAATATGCAAATTAGGGGAAGCCATCTTGGATTTCAGAGTGTTTTCCATACAGCACTTACACACCAGCACCGGAAATGGAATCCTTGCCCCAAAATACCATTGAATACTAGTTTTTATCAATATTGTACGATTCCTAGATAGAAAATGACCCCTGACCTTATTTCACAAAAATGCAAATTAGCTAATTATCTTTAAAATCGCCAAAATGCACCCTGGGACCAAACAAAAAATAATGGAAACATCACTTTTTCTCATCAGTAATGTATTTAGACCAAATTAAAAACTGTTTCCAAGATTATAGCAAAAAAAATTGCTACTTTACATAACCTGATAGACTAAAAGGTGATTTAGTTATTCAATTGTAGACAAGGCAATGATGAATTGAATCCAAGTTGGATTTTGCGAACGGGCCAGGTATATGACTTGTGATCTAGACAACAAAACGTTGCGTCACGGACATTACATTTTTCAGCGTCACGGACATTACAGTTTGTCCGGGGATTTGATTAATTAAAAAATTTACTTTAGAGCACTCAAAAGACTGAAATTTTAATCTGAAAATGTAATTTGATTATCAGTCATCAAATTTGGTGCCTTAAATAATAAAAAATACCAGACAATTTGGAAAATATAAGGATTTTC